>PVJA010010277.1:19962-57973 GCA_004027025.1 Myocastor coypus
TAAAAAAAAAAAAAAAAAAAAAAAAAACTGTAACTCCAAATAAATAACATTTTCTGATGGTGTTAGGAGATCTCTGTGTTTTGGTCTTTCGACCCCCGCCAGGGACGGGACCCACAGATTGAGAACGGCTGAATGAGTTCTTTTTTTTTTTTTTTTTCCAATTTGCCTACTGTTCCTTCAAACCTCCTCCTACACACTCAATTTTGGAACAGACTGTTGACCTCTTGAGGTTCATGCTGTTTACACTTTTATCTTTCAAATGCACTACCATGAGTCCTTTCATAGACCCCTTTGTGGCTCCTCTGCAGTCCTCAGCTTATGTCCCATACCACATCCTGACTGTCTTTCTTTAAACTCTGTGTTTGATTTACAAGTCTTAGTCCTCATTCTCATTTCCAATTTGCTGCTGATTGTTGTCCATATGGACCTCTTCTTGTACATACCACCTGAAGTCTAGATGTCATGTAGTAACTTTCCAAGTTTTTATTTTTCTTTTAACCAGTCTGCATCTGTTGGCACTGTCAGATTATCCTATCTGTACTGTAGTTAGTCATGTCTGAATTAAGCTCCTTCTCATTGATAATACAGAAAAAAAAAACCCAATATTTTCAGATATAAATATCTATGTTCACATTAATGGTAATTCATTAACAGTACTGCACTTAATTGTGCTTTTCTTCCCAGAAACAGAAGACAGCTGGATGGACTAACAATGTCTTAGTTACTCTTCTCTTGTTGCTGGAACTAATACCCGACACCCAAAATGAAGGAAGGAAAGGTTTATTTAGCTCACAGTTACTCAAGGTTTCAGACTATATTCAGCTGGCTCCAAGGCAGAGTGTCACAGGGCAGAGAGCATCCAGTTCATGGCAGCACAACAGCAACAAAATGGTGACAGAGGCAACTGATCAACCAGAGACAGTCTGTTTCTCTGTCTCTCTTGTAACACATTCAGGCTCTCTGCCTCAGAATACCCAACTCAGACCATACCCATAATCCCAACTACTAAAATACATAATCCCAATGAATCATGAGTTATTCCCAAACTCTAGAAGTCCCCACTCCATGACTGCATGAGGCTTTGGGGGAATAACTAGACACAAACCATAACACACAGTTTGTCTTTCCTCACCAACAGTTTATCTGCTTCTATTTGAAGAAATTGAACAGATTGATATAATAATTTCTTAGTCTGAATTTTAAGGTAAAAAATGATCTGCTTTTGTCCTTTTCATGCTCTTATTAGGTCTAACCAAAAGCAAACAAACCCCTCCCAAAACATAGTGCAGGATTTGATCCAGTCTACACATTGTCAAGGACAGCAGCATTAAGCTTATTTGGGAGCTTGGAGTCCCCCAAATAGCTAAATGCCCTGAGCCAAACATTTTCTGTTCATAAAATCTTCCGCAACTAATTTGAAGGCCACAGGTAAGTGCAATATACTAGATAGCATTTCAGATTCATTATATTAATGAAGAACTAGGAAATATACTCATTTACTTATTTCTCATATTTACACATATAAAGTATAGCTACCAATATTTTGTGCTTTATACCTTTCCTTTCTTTCTTTTTGATATTAATTTATCAGATTTCTGCAAAGCTTTTTATATCTTCATTTCAAAATTCTTTACTACACTGTGTTGTTTGTCCTCTGTCTGTTGAGTGGCATCTTTTATTGGCCATTATGAAAAAACATAAATCATACATTTTCTTCAGTGGAAATGATGGCTTAAAATTTCTTGCACCAATTTAGCATAATAATACCATATCTGGCTCACATTCATAATTTTAAGTAGCGTAGTATCCTGGAGCATGAATTTGAGGATGCAAATATGAAGTTTTTATATTGTATTAAATGATGTGTTTTGGTATTTAATCTGAACTTTTTTGTCTCCTCATTGATAACCCAGGAAATAGACACAAGCAATGGAAATGATACATTTCCTAATGCCTCTTGGGGAGGAGGGAAATAGTTCCTACATTTCTGCCTTAAAAATCTTTTTGGCCATATCAGATATGTCACATTCACGTGGATCCCTCAGATATTTTGTTACCACAGTGTCCCTTTTTTATTTTACACCATAGTTATGCTTACACATATGCTATATTTTATAACAAATTTTTAATCTCGTATATTAACTTTGTTATGTACTTTATGTCTCCATCACAAATATATATTATATATTCATTATATATTATATACTTTGTGTCCATTGAAAAGTTATGAACCTCACATTTGTGTTGTAAATACGAAGTATATTTTATAAAGGTTTTGAACTATTTCTACCTAAACAGCCCAACATTTATTTAGTGCATATTGACAATTCAATGGAAATTCGGTGGGTTCTTTTGATCATTACAAGTAGCTACATAAATAAAGAAAATTAATATGTACTCAGCTTATAGAACACCTTAGAAATTCAATTAATCTTCATAAATGTATCAATATTTCCATATCTTTGGTAAGAAAATGAGGTTTCAAGAGACTAGAATACTTTTCACCTCCATCACTATGGAGAGAACTGTGCTTAAGTTATTCTCAATATACTTAAATTTATCATCATTATTATTTCTCTATCTTTTTTACATATTTAGGACTATTTTTCTAATAGCCACATAACATATAAAATGCATAATTTTTTAAAGTACTATATAGATTATTTTCTCCAATTGCATCATAAATGAAATGATAATCTGCTATCTTAACAAGGGCATATGTTCACAGAGAAAGGCATAAGAATATCGACTGTCCTCTAGCCAAGCACTCCCTTAATAATTAAATTTTGTCATAATCATGTGCAAGGTACAGTTACAAGGTACAGGTAAAGAATTGTTCTCCAGCATATAAATCAATGATAGAGGTTTCATAATAATATTATGTCTTTGACCCTCCCCTCAGCTAGTAGAGATTTTGTTTTACTTAATAACAGCATAGTTATAAAATGAGCAAAGAAACTATCAGAAGGACCAAGACAGTGGCATATTTTGAGAAATATGCCATAAGTATAACTATAACGTGGACAACTTGACTAGCTAGTTTTATCAATAACAAATTACTCAAATCAGTAATGACTCATGGCACTTCTCTTAAGTCTCTATTTCCCAACTTTTAAGATTAATTGTATCTTTAATGAACTTCCAGATCATACATTTTCTATTTCTTTAGACTGTTCAAAGTACAAAGTCTAAGCTAATGTTGATACATAACAGATTTCAAAAACTTCTGATCAATAGTGTGAAACTGGGGCTGGGGAAATAGCTGGGTGATCTAAGTGCTTGCCTGTGAAGTGCAAGGACCCCAGTTTGATCACAGGTAGAGCATGTGGTTCCTGTCCTAAGTCCCCAGGCATGCTGTGTGCTGGCTTTAATATAAGTGCTGGTTAGGCTAAGGCAGGAGGGTCACTGGAGGTCCAAACTGCATAGTGAAACTCTGTATCAACTTTAAAAATATGATAAAACTATTTGCTCCTCAAATTTCTAGTTACAATATGTCTTAATGACCAGGGCTCTAGCTCAGAGGCTTAAGTGCTTGCTTGGCAAGTACAAGGTCCCAAGATTCATCCCCTGTACTGGGAATAATAATAATAATAATAATAATAATAATAATAATAATAATAATAATAAAAAGTCTGGGTATGACCTTCTTGACACTTAATAGGCAAGATCGTTAACATTCTTGCTGTGTGTTTTGTTTTCATAATCTAAACATCAGAAGTTATGGTGAAAATTCCTTTGAGCTAGTTTATTATTCAAAATACTTTAAATTGTTTCATACTAAAGTATCTTAAAATAGGATACAGAAAAATTGGTTTTATCATACTAACCAAGCAGTCTACTATAGCTTCAAAATGCTGCTGAGAGGATGTAAGTTTCCTCGGTCAGAGACAAAAGACATTATTAATACAAGCACAGCAGGCAGCAGGAGCTCTGTGTTTATAACAGTTTCCCTTTCCTCAGAGTCAGCAGAGGATGAAGTCTTGTGTGTATACAACATGCACAATGGGTCTGTGTAACAACCAATGAAATGTGAGCTCGCAAGGCCCCCATATGTAAAAGAAGGACTATAAATAAACCTGCCCAATGATAGCCTTAGAGTGAGTTACTATTTTTACTTTTCTATTCAAGACACAAATTTGCCTGTACCTCTAGGAGGGAAATATTACTTATATTATGCAAGAATTTTTACTCTTTCAAATATATTTGAAAGGATAATCCGAGACAAAAATAGATGTAAGACAAATAGAAATATAAGAAAAATAGAATATTTTTTTCTGAATAATTTACATTTACCATGCTTCTCTATGTTGGTATGGGGTGTTTTTGTAGAGTAGTAAAGGACAGTTTAAGGCTAATAGAAGTTTTCATCTAGCTGTTTCCTTCCCAGAGTTTATCCAAGTAAATAGTAACTCAGAATATACGGTCCATTAAGCTTCTGCTCAGTAGAGATTTGCTGCACTTCAATATAGATGTTTTGTCAGAAGTAAACCATGTATTCACAAATGTTATTTTTTTATTTTGTATATAAAAGGTTGAGGGTCTAAAACACCTTATCAGTAATAATAATGAAAAAGGTTCAATTCATATTAGAAGAATAAATGTCATGGATTGGATATGGCTTAAATGTGTCCCCTAAAGTCGCATGTGTTGCAAGTTTGAAAACACTGTGAGTGATATTGGAAGGTGGTGGGATATTTAAGAGACGAGACACAATGGGAAGTACTTGGGTCCAAGGGGATACATATTGAGACAGAATTTACATGTACTTCTCTAGAGACGACAATTCATCTGTAGAGCTGCACTTGGGTTTCTCTTCTCCCACGTGATTTCTCCCACAAACTCATGATGCCGTCACACCTTCTTTCCTAAGGGAATGCAGACAAAGTCTTGCTTGCTATAGTCCATGCTGTGCTGCTTGGACTTTCAAATTCCAAGATGGCGAAATAAATGTACCTTTTATTTCTTCTTAAGGTATATTTTGTATACAAACTGAAAATGAGTGAATATAAAACATTGCTTCTCAGAACTAGAACCATTTCTAGATACTGTTGAAGATGTGCAACTGGTAAGAAGTTGTCTTAGTTACTGTTCTGTCATTGCTGTGACAAATACCTGCATGACACATACGCTTAGGGAAGGAAAGGTTTATTTAGCTCACAGTTGCTGGAGGTTTCAAGATGCTGCCCCCACTTTATAGGGTATGGAGGGAGACTGGGATGCTGCAGTGTCCAAGATGCTCTGCTCCATATCTTCAACAGGGGCCACTAACCCAGAGAGTTACGGTGGAGGATCATGCTATCAGTTTAACAGTTCTTCAAGCCATGCCCTGGTCTTCTGGCCCCATGTGCTTGACAGCTCAATGATTTACATGAGGCTTTAGGAAGACAACTAGATACAAACCATAACATTCCTTCCCTGAACCCCCAAATCTCATGTATATCCCTTTGTCTAAAAGGCATTTTAGTCCATCTCTAAGAGTTGGCAAAGTCACAACAGGTTTAGCATTGCTGAAAAGTCTAAGTCCCAAATCTCCGCCAAGATCCAAGGCAAACTCTCTACTGTGAGCTCCTGTACAAATAAAAACTTAAATACATCCAACATTCAAAGGCACAAGATAGGGCCGGGCGTGGTGGCTCACGCCTGTAATCCCAGCACTTGGGAGGCTGAGGCAAGAGGATCGCTGTGAGTTCGAGACCAGCCTGGGCTACAAAAGTGAGCTCAAAGCCAGCCTGAACTGCACAGTGAGACCCTGTCTCAAAAAGACAAAAAAAAAAAAAAATCAAAGGCACAAGATAAACATTGTCATTATAAAAGGTATACACAGAAGAACAGAAGAATACAAACCACTGGGGACAAAACAAGTCCAAAATCTATCAGGGCAAACATTAAGTCCTATAGTTTCTTGTGGAACACCAAAAGCAATCTGTGGCAAATCATGGGCTCCATGTGGTTCCACCCTTATGGCAAACATGGTGGTAGCTCCCAAGGCTTCTCTCTTTGGCTGAATTTGCTCCCTCCTTGCAGTTTTCCTTAGATGATCCCCATTCCTGACTTTTCCAAATTTCTGGGGTTTCCACGGAATAGGTTATTCACTCACACACAGCTCTACACACTTCCCTTTCAGAGGCACACTGCCTGGCCTCCCAGGTCTTTTTCTGAAATCTAGGTGGAAGCCTTCTTAACCTCAGAACTCCCACATTTTTCATGCACCTAAAACCAACACCATGTGGATGATGTCAAGGTCTGCTGCCAGCTGATTAGTAGTCAGATTTCCTTCTCTTTTAGCTGAAGGGTCGAGTGCCTGGATTTCTGAACACTCTGACCCTGATTCTGAGAAACAAATTCTCTGTGCCAGTGCCATTCTGTAATCTGGTGTGGCCCCCTCCTCCATTCCAGAACATGGGTTCTGTAGCTTTCTCGCCTTTGCCATTGTGAAGCTACATAGGCTGACAACTTGCCACCTCCTGTGATGCCCTCAGGACATCTTTTCTATTCTCCTGTTCGTCCTGGGCAATGGAGATGTCAGTCTATCTTTGCATTCCACAGGTTTATTGGAGCTTCCTTTCTGGCCAAACTCACAACACTTTAAATCATTCTGCTGGGCTCTTTGCTCTTCATTCTTAACATAAATCTGACTACAAGCCACCAACAATAACCACGCCACTGCTTCACTGTTTGACTACTTTGAAGTTTCCTTTGAAAGATTAGTCCTGCATGTTTACTTCAGTCTCAAAGTCTCTGGATGCAGGCAAAATTCAGCCAAATGTTCTGTCAAGCCAAAACACAAATGATCTGGAGTTCAATAGTCAGTTCAGGCCTTCTTCCCAGCAGAAACCTCCCCATCCCGGTCTTTACAGGCAGGACTCCTATTAGCATTCTGATCTGAGCTTTGGCCAGAATCTCCCAAGCAGAACAATCAAAGTGGTTCTGGCACTTCATTTGTAGGCAACATCTCTGAACGTTTCCTATCTCTTCCCATAAGCCATTCCCAAAAGCTGGCAATCCACATGATCAGGTACAGCTACAGAAATGGGCCCCACTCCACTTGTACCAAATTCTGTTTTAGTTAATGTTCTGTTGTTGCTGGGATGAATACCCAACACACAAGCTTAGGGAAGGATAGGCTTATGTAGCTCACAGTTACTGGAGGTTGTAAAATACTGCTCCTAAATTATAGGGTCTAAAGGAGGGGTCCAGGCACTGCCATGCCCAAGATGATATGCTCCATATCTTCAAGAAGGCCCACTGGGCTGAGGGTGGTGGGGAATGGGGGGACACATGCTGTCAGTTTATTCATTTGTATCTGTCTGGCCCAGTCCCTCAAGGCCCGCCATGGTCCTCTGGCCCCGAACCTGGAGCACTTGACAGCCCCATGATTTATATGAGGCTTTAGGGGGACAACTAGATACAAACTATAACATGAATTAAGTGATGTGCCAAGGCTATAAGGCACTGGGGAGCAAGCTAGCACAGGCTGGTGACACTGCGAATGACACCAAGGGAAGTCACAGGGAGGGCTCCGAAGGCAAGGAGACCATGAAATTAATCTCAAATGGAAATGGCAGTAGAATCTAAAGTTGAAGCAAAGGATATATGTGTTATCTCACTGCAAATCCTGCTTCACTGTGTCCATGTCTTGAGTCTGTAGAAGTCCAACCTTGAAAGTAGCAGGTCTTTTTATTTGGCACAAAAAGGCACAAAACCATGTCATGTTTTTTTTTTTTTTTTTTTTTTTTTTGCCATTTTTCATCAGTTTTAATAACATAAACAAAATCCACCAGTGTCTATAAGTAGTGGCACTGATGGCAGTCCAGTGACAGGTGTGATTGTGAAATCCCCAAATTAGAGTCTCTCCCCTCCTTATATTATAAGCAGGCTACCCCGGGACCAGGGTATAGAACTCAATGTCCATGCCCATTAAGTAGGAATCTGTTGATATGCTTAATTAAACTTCTGAACTTCTCAAGTTGAAACAGTGTATCAACCAGTATGACGAAACGGTTTAAACATGTTCCTTGGGGAACCTTACTCTGGTGCAGTGTCTGCCTCAATTCCTGGTACCCTCCCAAAATATAAAGTACCATACAATACAATACCATATAATACCATATAATACCTTACTATACCATACCATACCATACCATACCATACCATACCATACCATACCATATCCATATATTCCCCTATGTTCATATTTGAAAGCTTGATCCAAAATGTGGTACTGGTAAGAGGTAGTGGGACCTTTAATATGGAGGACCTTCAGCCTTAGGAAACCAGGACAATCTACCAACAGAGACTAATGCGTACTTCATGTGAAGTGAGAGTTGGTGCTCAGTATTTCACCTGACTTATACGCTCACCTTGTGATCTCTCTCTCTTAAGTGTGTCCCTGCCATGGTAATATCCGCCATAATGTGGGGTAGCCAGGGAGATTGCGCAAGAAATAGCACTCTGCTCCTTGGACACGCAGTTTCCAAAATTGTAAACTAAAGCAAACAAGCAAACCAAGTTTAATTTTTTTTTTTTAATTTGCAAAGCTCTGTTTCAGGTATTTTCTTACGCTAATGAAAAATAAAGAAACAAATACAATTGCACCGAAACTATGATAGCTTAAGGGCTGCAAATAATTAAAGTGGTCTGTTTAGGTTTTATGAGCTTTTTGGCTAATTAAATTCCTACATGAGTAACATTTTAAGAAAAATCTTACACAGTGGAAAAATTAATAAATTCTTTAGGTTCAACAGTAGACTATCCATTTCCAGATAGCAATTAAAATTGTCGTAATGACTGTCTTCAGATAACTTTCAGTTTAGAGGGAGAAACTGAAAGTAAACACAGAAATAAACAAATGGTTGCAGATTACATTAAGTATCAAGAATATCATAACCAAAATACAATGGAGTAGGGCCAATCAGATAGCTGGGCTGATTAAAGCATCTGCTTATGCAGACTCAAGGACCAGAGTTTGATTCCTGCATGCTGTGCCAGCCCAGCTCCTAGGGCTTGTTGGGAGGACAATTGAGACTGGGCATGGCAGCTTGTGCCTGTAATTCCAGTATTGGGAGGCTGAAAATAGGAGGATCACTATGAGTCCAGTCTGTAGTAAGAACCTGTAGACCCTATATTGAATGCATTAAAAGTAATAAAATAAATTATGATGGAGTAAAAAAAAAGCTCAGGTTTTCTCGTAATTTTTCTGTTCAAACTTAAGACAAGTGTTCTTCAAAACATTCTAACCTGAAAAGTATAAAATAATGATCTCTGTACTGGACAGAGATGGATTTGCTAAAAAAAAAAAAAGCTATGACCTCATAATGAGCTCAAATGTTGGAGGAAGGCTGCCTATTTTCCAGAGGAATATGTAATAGGATAATAGCAGTGTACGTGTGCTTGGTCACCACGACCATCTCCATGTATGAGGAAGAGAAAGTGAACAGCAGTGCATAGAAATATGACTTCTGGAATTTTACTCACTATGGGATCAACATGTTTACAGAGGAATATAGAATTTGATTCAATAATAAATGAATATATGATTTCTAAAAATAATTCTATATTCTTCATTGTTATGGTTTTGTTTAGTTCTATGAGGACATTTACCTTTGTATAAAACTTCAAAAAATGTCACTAGATAAGGATTAGTGAGGTTTCATTTGGGACTATACCAACCCAGACAATGTTCAGAAATACATGCGGACTATATAATTGTACAGTGAGTTATGAAAGTCTTTTGCAATTTAAAAATAAGAGGAGGAATGCTGTTTTTCATTGTGTGGTAAATTTCCAAAGAACGAAGAATTTTACTCCCAAAGTTTTAACAATGTCATATTTGAGAAATATCCATTTTAAAGAAAAGAAGCAAAAAACAACGTTTCAGTGTAAGTTAAAATTTTATGAATAATTAATTTAGGGAAGATAATAACAGCTATCTCACATAAAGAATAATGATATAGAAAAAGCCTGAATGGCAGCAGTTCAAATGAAATACCACTAGGAAAAGAAAAGAGGAATAGATTTTATCTCATTGTGAGGAATACTTTTTTTTTTTGTAGTTACCACTGCATTTATTTTCCTATAGCTATTCTTTCTTCAACAGATTTGCGATAAAGTTAATCACGCAGTTAGAACTGGGTCCCTTGGCCCCTTCTCTTCTTGTCTCCTCCCAGTTCCAAGTGCTTGCATCTCTTAATGGCCAGCATTCTCTTCGATCTGCAGTTGGGCTCCACACACTCAAACCTCAGCACAATCTTCTTTGTCATTTTAGCCTTCTTCCCGAAAATGGTTTTCGTCACCACCATAGCCACTCTGCTTCCAGTCGTAGCGCCTATTTCCCTTAGCATAGAGGGAGTCCTTGCCCTTCTCATACTGGGTCACTTTGTGAGGCTAGTGCTTGCCATACTTCTTACAGAAAGTCCTTCAGGTTTTAGGTACATCGGCCATCTTGGCAGTAGAGATGTCTACGCGATGAAAACAAGAAGCCCAGCACCGTAACTCCTCGCCTTGCACCACTCGCGCCTCACAGGAAAAGGCTGTGACTATTATTGCAGGTGAAATTTAGAAAAATAGTATCTATTCCTAATTTCTAAACTTTGCTCTGAATGTAACCATTTTATTAAGGTTGAAGTTTATTTTCATTTATTCATTACAAATTGGAAAAAAATTGACTTTGTTAGAAATAAAATCTAAATTGCCATGTATTACAAATACCTGTTTTGCCTGTAATCCCAGTACTTCAGAGGCTGAGGCAGGAGGATTGGTGTGAGTTTGAGACCAGCCTATGCTACAAAAGTGGGCTCAAAGCCACCCTGAACTGCATAGTGAGACCCTGTCTCAAAAAAAGAAAAGTATATTTATATGCATACCTGTTTTATGTACCATGAAGGTCAACCTTATTTAAAAAGAACTACTAGCTCCTTGGCTTTTACACTGCCTAGCTAGCTACACGCTGATCTTTTTTTTCTCACAATTTTTAAAGAAATCTCAATTGTAACTCTGAAATTTTCTTTATGTAAGTTATTTTGCTTTTCTCAAGTACCTTCTTTTACATAGGTTTGATAATTTGTTTTTGTGGATGCTGAGCTAGAATTTCCTATGATCTACTTGATATTTTCACTATTTTCTATGTTTGCTTCTGCAGTTCAATTCTTAATAAATATGTTTGATTTGTTAATATGTAACAATGTTTCATAATAAAGTATACATTTGGTAACATTTGCAGTACATGAAATTCCCATTAAATTCATTGTTGTCATTAAAGGTTAACACTGAAGATATACAAGAATGAGTATAGAAGGAAGGAACAATGTAAAAGAAATTAGAAAATATAAAGGAAGATTTGTTAAACCTCAGTGATCCATTGTAGCTGACTGAACAAAACTTTCCCAGGAGGCTGACTGTACATACTCAAGCATCAGATAATTTTAATAAATGCTGCTCACAACACCCAGATTTTTGTAACTCTGGTGAATGACATAATATTTTGGAGAAAAGTTATCTTTCTTTGTGCAAATGCATGTAATATTTTTATCATTTTTCATGTCTGTTAAAGGAAGTATAAAATTTATGTGTGACTGGGACAGGATGATAATGTGAAATAAACTTTTAAGGACTGCAAAAGATTTTAAGAGAATGCTTGTTATCTTTTGGAATACACAAATTGTGATTGTGCTAAAAAGAAATTAATTATACATATATAATAAATTTATTATATAATAAAGTATATAAACTTATATAATTATTGATATATTATATTGATAATTATATAATTTTTATAAATTATATCATCAATTATATAATATAATGTTGAGATCATATACTACTTACTGAGCTTTGCTCCTTGGCTATTATATCATTAATTTAATAATTATAATAATTCTAACGTTCTAGCTTTATTATTCCAAGTCTGTATTATGTAAACTTTATGTTCAGTTAATTAAATAACAAATAAAATAGCACACAACTTGTTTCTGAATCATGGAAACCTTTAAAAGAATTTGTTCTCTCTGTTGAGGATCATCATGTAATCTCAAAAGATACAGCTAAAGATTTCACACATGATCTTGAGCAACTCTACTATGGTTTTAAAGAAAATATATATTCTGAAGTTTTGAAAAATTAAGGAAGATATATGACTTTATTAGTACACATCATATTAGATTCACTGGGTTGTCTTTCATTATTTTACATTAGTTCTCCACATTTCCATTCTTTAACTCTGGAAAACTCTCAGGTTGTAGGCTGTGTGACACTCAGATTCCCCAGCAGTCGTCCCAAAACACACAATTCTTATTTTTTAAGATTAAAAAAGTGATATTGTCTACAAAATAACTCCTCCATATATTCCCCATCTGTGATGTAATTTTGAAATGATACTTTATTTGGCCTTCCATTATGCTAGTAGGGAAAAGAGCGGCTAATCTAATCCTTTTTTTCTCCTATTTGGAGAGTAAAGTGGTAGTCATAACAGGAGAGTTGTCTGGCTTTGCACACATGTGTTTAACCTGAGGAGACAGCTTAAGTAGGGATGCCCAAAATGTTCCACTAAGACTTGTAATAAGGAAATAAATCCAACCTTTATGTGGTCAATTCATAAGGATAAACCTTCAGACTGTACTTGGTTTTTGGTCTGAAGTTTCTTTTATGTTGAAAATTGAATAAAGAAGACTTTTTTATTGCATATAAACTATGGAGCTGGAAAAAATTTATTGTTCAGAACATAAGCTCTCATTTTCTCACAAGTTTCTAGGTCTTTTGTAAGATAATCAATTTTCTCTGAATTTAATAACTGATGTCTAAAAAGTAAAATATTCTGCTATAATACAATGACATGGTTTGACTTTATTATGCTTATTTCTTCCTGCCTTTGCTTTTTTTCATTAACACTGTGAAATAAAATACATTTATTAGATTCTGAGACCTTTCAAAGGATGGAGCTTCAGGTTTACTAACTCGGTAAGATGTATTTCTGAACCATTTATGTTGCTTTGTGGTAGCATTTGGCTTGGGAAGCTGTCACCTTTAGTTGCTAAGAGTTGTTAGATTTCATTGAACTTCCAGTCCTTGTGTTCAAGAGTACAACATGGGAAGATGTTTACTGTTGCCACCTTCTCTAACCTGAGGACAATTTTCTAAGTAACATATCCATAAAAGTTTTTAAATAATCTTTTTACTTCATTAGTAATGAAAAACTGGTATGTTTTCAAAATCCACCAGAATTTTTGGCTTATTAATAAAAATTAATGAGAACATTCATTTTATTTAATTATTGCTATTTTCTTATAGCCCTATTCTGCAAAAGGGAAAAGTGTAGGGAGACTATTTTACAAAATAATAGTTGAAGAATTTAAAATTCTATGAATACTAAAATGACATAATTCTTAGTGCTCAACAATTTTCTTTATCAGTACCATATTGTTTTTTATCATTACGACTTTATAATATTACTTATAATTTGGGATTGTGGTCTTTTCAGGCTTGCTTTTGATATCCAGGCTTTCTTTTTCTCTTTGTTACCTCTCTTGGTTTCACATGATTTTAGGATTATTTTCTATAATTGTGTGGTAAATCCTATCGATTCTTTGGAATTGTAGCATTCTTGAGTATCAGTTCTACAAGTACAGTACAGCCAATTTGAAAATAATGGTTCTCCCTATCCTTGTACAAGGGTATCTTTCCACTTTTTAGATCTTTCCTTCATCTACTTTTTCATAAGAGTGCTATATTTTTCATTGTAGAAAAATTTTGACCTCTTTAGTTAGGTCAACTCATTTCTATATAATTTTTTTTTAAGATCATTGGACATATTACTGTTTCACGACTTTTTTTCTTGGACATTTGTTCCAGATATTCAGGAATGCAATTGTTTTCTATATATTTATTTTATAACCTACTATGCTGCCAAATGTAATTATTACATTTTAAGCATTGTTTTGTAGGATCTTTGGAGTTCTTATATGGAGTCATGTCATCTGCAAATAATGACAATTTCACTTCTTCCCTTCCTATACATCTGCATTTTTTCTGTCAAATGATTGATATTCTGACTTTTCTTCAGATTATATAAATCTTTTGCATTTTCTATTGCCTGAGCCACCTAATGTTTTGAATATTGTGTTGAACAAAGCAGTGATAATAAACATTCATAACTTGCTACTAATTTTAGAAGGAAAACTTTCAAATTTTCCATATCTAATATGCAATTGATAATAGGTTTTTCATACATTCCTTTTATCACTTTGAGATAAGATTCTCTGTTCCACTTTTCCACAAAATTTTCTTCAAGAATGGAAATTAAATTTCATCAAAGAGTTTTCTTCATTTATTGAGATGATTGGGTGATTGTGGACATTACTTCTATTTATGTGATATGTTACATATATTGATTTGCACATGTTGAACCATCCTTGTATTCCTGTAATAAAGGATTTTTGATCATAGTGTATGATATTTTTGATTGCATGTTGGGTTTTATTTGCCAGGATCATGTTAAGATATTTCAATTGATATTTATTAAATATGTTGACCTTTAGTTCAATTTTGCTGTTGGATTTTTGCTTTTGAAGTGAAAGTAATGCTGGATTTCAGGAATAAATTTTGAGAGTACTCCATGTCTTTTATTTTCATTAAAAATTTCAGTAATATCAGCACTAAATCTTCCCTGAAGTTCATCTAGAATTTAACATTAATTTGCATTTCAAAAATAACTAATGATATTGAACATTTTTTCATATATTTACTTGTCATTTGGATTTCTTCCTCTTAGAAGTGTATATTCATCTCACATGGCTATTTTTAGATGGGGTGTCTGAATTTGTGGTCTTGATTTTTTTTTAATTCTTCATATGTTATAGATAGAAGGCCTTTGTCAGAAGGATAGTCAGCTATATTTTTTCCCAGTTTGTGGGTTTTCTTTTACTCTGTTCGAAATTTTCTTTGAAGTGCAGAAATTTTTCAAAAAGATGAGATCCTAGTTGTTGATTCTTTGAACTATTTCCTGTATAGTTTGGTTTTTGTTCATGAACTCTCTATTTCCATGTCTTTACTATTTCTACCTACATTTTTCTCCAGAGTATTTAGTGTTTCTGTAAATCTTTGATCCATTTTGACTGTAACTGGGTCACTGTGATAGCCATGGGTCTAGTTTTAGCATTTGGCATGTGGAAAGCCCATTTTTCAAGCCCATTTACAGTACAGGCTATCTTTTTTTTTTTGTCTTTTTGAGACAGGGTCTCGCTGTGCAGTTGAGGCTGGTCCTGAGCTCACTTTTGTAGCCCAGGCTGGTCTCGAACTCGCACCAATCCTCCTGCCTCAGCCTCCCGACTATCTTTGAATGATCATGTTTGACCCTTTTATCAAAGATAAAGAGGCTGAGTGGTTTTGTAGTTGGTTGTGCATCTATTCATTTTTTAATTGATTTTCGAGTCTGTGTCTATTCAAGTACCATGTGGACTTTATCACCATAGTTTTATAGTATAATTTCAGGTCAAGTATTGTAATGCTAACTGTCTTTCTTTTATTTCCCAGGATTATTTTTGATATTGTGGGTCTCTTCTGGATTGAAATGAATTTAAGGAAAGTTTTCTCTACCTCTGTGAGTTTGTTATGGTTTGTGTCTAGTTGTCCTACTCCAAAGCCTCATGCAGTCATGGGGTGGGGACTTGTAGAGTTTGTGATTAACCCATGATTCATGGGGATTATGGGTGATCCAAGGCTGGGATTATGGATGCTAGTACTGCAGGGATTATGAGTGTGAATGTTATATCCAGTCTGAGCCTCAATCTAATATCAGAGAGAGAGATTCTCTCTCTGTTGCCTTTGTTGGCCTATTACCATTGTTGCTGTTCCACCACTATGAACTGCTGCTGTCCGTCATGTGCTAGTCTTCCTTGAATCCAGTTGAATATGGACTGAAACCTCCAGTAACTATGAACTAAATAAATCTTTCCTTCCTTCATTTTGGGCATCAGGTATTTGTCCCAGCAACAAGAGAGGAGTAACTGAGACAGAGTTATACTAATGGTATTTGAATTGGAATTACACTGAATCTGTATAAAATTTTTGAGTATGGCCATTTTCACAATGATTGTTTTTTCTTCTCAGTAACATGGAATATTTTTCCATTTTCTAAAATCTTCTCACAGCACCATAATTTTCATTGTATAAATCTTTTATGCCCTTTGTGAGAATGAATCCTAAATACTTCATTTTTTGAATGTTATTGTGAAAAGTGTGGTTTTCCTAATTTCTCTCTCAGTATGTTCATTGTGTACAAAAATGCTACTATTTTCTGGGATACTGACTTTGTAACCTGTTACATTTCAACCCTGGGATTCTACTCTACCTTAGAAAGAAATGCTAACATCAGTAAATCACCCAGTAACAAATGCTAGAGGGACTATGGAGAAAAATTAACTCTTCTGCACTGTTTGTGGGAGTGCAGACTGGTAAAACCTCTGTGGAAATCAGTGTAGAGTCCTTAAAAAGCTAGGATTGGAGATCCCGTTCAAGCAAGCTATTCTCCAAAGAATGAAATCCTCATACCACAGTGATGCAGCAGCACAATTTGTTATAGCTAAATCCTGGAAACAACTGAGATGCCCATCAACTGAAGAATGCATTTAAAAATATGGTATTTTTACACAGTGGAGCATTAGTCAGCTACAGTCGTTTTGTTTGTTTATTTGATTGGTTTTCTGCTTTTTGTTTTGATTTATTGGACAGGGTCTACAAGGTCTACAGGGTGTCACTAGGTAGATCACCCTCCTAATGATCCTCCTGTTTACAGCCTCCCAAGTGCTGGGATTATAGGTGCACACACTACCATGCCCAGTCTCAATCGCTGCCTCAGTCTACCTTGGAACGCAAGGACAGCACATCAGTCCCAGAGACCCAACCCCTGGCCCCTGTGGCTGCCTAAGCAGGCTTTTTAATTTGCTGATCTATTTGGCTGGTCTCTATGAAGCTATAAAACAGGATAAAGTTGAGTGTTTTGTCAGTAAATGCATGCAACTAGAGAACATACTCTTAATTGAAATAGATCAGACCCACATGTGCAATGATTATATAGTCTCCTTCGTGTAAGAATATGAAGAAAAACATGGAAACTAAAGAGTACAATAAATACTGGAAAATGGGACAGAACTTGTCTAAATCATCATGTTTATCCACCTAAATAAATCTCTTTCCCTAGTCCCTCTCCTGCCCTTCTCAACTCAGTAACTTTTGTTTTGAATAAGTTCTATACTGTGCATTTCTGCTGGGCTATGGAAAGGAACAGATAATGCCTAAATTGTTTTATCTCCTTTGTCAATTGTCTGCACTTTTTCTCTTCTTAAATTTTTTTATATTTCTTTCCTTTTATTCTTCTTCTTCCTATTTTACATGCATATATATGTAATATGAATAACTGTTTGCAAGGCAACAAGATTCATTTCAACAAATACTGTGACATTTATATTACTTTGTTAAATGCAATTCTGTATCACTTGTAATTATTATGTTTTAGTATTTTACATTAAATTCACTAAGACTTAGGGTTTTCGTAGTTGGTATGATTTTTTCTTTATTAGTACTTCAGTTTTGTTTCCTTTTATTCCATTATTCGAGGTTTTGTTTTGGTTCACTTTTGGAAATTCCTATTTATGTAGAAATTTATCTATTTCATCTAAATTCTCCAATTTATATGATATCCAGCCTTGCAAATTAGGTGATGATAATCTGTACTTTAGAAGCATCCTTTGTGAATTCACCTTTTTCATTTTTAATTACATTTATTTGAGTCTTTTCTTTCCTTTTTTAAGATTGTCTCTGTCCTTTTTTATTTTTTATTACTTTTAATAAGAAATAACAATGTATAACAATGTAACAGTTTCAAAACACGTTAGTGGTACATTTCAATATTCGATACAATGCATAGTGTTGTCCTCATATTAGTTATACAGAGCACAGGATGTAGATATGATAATTTTTCTAATCGTTATTGGTACAAACAAATTTCTTCTCATTGAACTAAGAGAAAGTAGCCATATACATAATCCAATGTTTTGATAATTATGGTGGGTTATTGGTAAAACTGGCAATGTTGGAAGCTTTTGATTTAAGCCTTTTACAGCTCAGCATTCTAATCTAGCTTTCCATTTTATGCCTTGTCGTTAAACTTTCTGCTGGGTTGTTATGCGCAAGTTTAACCACAACTTCTGGCTTTTCCAATGCAAATTCAGAATAAGAAAAGAATACATGCTTCCCCATTATTTGAAATCTACAAAGAGATCAGAAATAGAATCAAAGAAAATGTTCCAATGAGTTCCTTTACTAAGAGACCGATTACTGCTTTGGCCAATCAGTGTCATTTGATCTCTCGGGATTGGAATATTTTAGCAAAGACCTGGTTGGAAATGTTTCCATATTTGCTGTGGAGAACTGAATTTGATGATCTTTGGGAAGAAGAATTTCCTTGGTGTGTGTTTGTAAGGGCCAGCCAAAGAGCTCAGGGGATTAAAGCACCTGCAAGCAGGTACAGGGTCTGGGGGTTCAATCTGTAGGTACGCTGAGACATGAACCTGTAATCCCAGCTCTTGGGAGGCTACAAGCAGGAGGAGCACTCGAATCTGATCTAGTAGTGAGACCTTGAACACCCCATAGATCCTTCACTAAAAAATACATAAAAGAACAAAAAGGAAAAAAAATGTGCTTGTAGGAGTATAAATCATTGCTCATATTTTACAGGGAAGAGGGCCTTTTACATTGGAATCCAGGCGCAGCTTTCTTTCCCATGACAGGCATTTGAATAATGTATTCTTATCACCATGTAGGCCTGGGATTACGTGCCTATCTCTGACCATGCCTCAGGGTCATTTGTGAAGATCAAGCAATTCTCACAGGACTTCTTTGTACGATTTGTTGACCAATTACATAGGATACAGGCCGGCAGGATACTCATCTAGTGACAGTAGCTCTTCTTTAGTTTCAACTTGGCTATGGAAATGCTAATAGAGATGACAGCATGTTATGAGATCTATTCCTACCTAGCTCAGGTATCTCACTTTGAGAGCACAGAGCTCATAGAGCAAGGGCTTTTGTTGCTGCCATGTGGCTTTCTCCTAATGAAGAGAAAAATGCTACTTGCTTTCAATGTAAAAAGAAAAAAAAATCTGGCCATATTAAAAAGGATTGCAGACAAAAGAAAGGGTAATCTTTACCTACTAGGCCATTTTGTACTCCTAAGGCCCCTGGGACTTTTTCCTCTCTGTGAAAAAATAACTATTGGTTAAACAATTATAAACATGGTCAGGATGTCAACCCTGTGTAGGAAACCTCCAAAGGAGCCTGCATTAATCCCCATGAATAATATGGCAATGGTGGGAAAACAACTATCCTTTTCCTTTCCACTAACATGTATGGCACTGTTGAATTTGACTTTCTCACTTGAATTAAATTTAAGCAGTTAGAGAGACAGACCATGCAAAATGTTTCTATGGGAATCTTCAGACTCATTCCAACTGGAATTCTGGGACTCATTTTGGAAAAATTTGGACCAAATATTCAAGGAGGAATGGTGATTCTAGACATTATAGATGCATATTATCGAGGGGGGAATTATGATATTAAATGCAGGGCCACAGAATTCAAGATTTTACGCCTGGAATGAAAATTCCTTAACTCCTTAACTTGCTACTCTTTTTTGGGGGGGGCGAGTTCTACAGGATGCTCAGGGTCTCACTACTGGATCAGACTCATAGTGATCTATCTGTTTACAGCCTCCCAAAAGTTGGAATTGCAGCTATGTGCCATGACACCCAGTCTCAATTGCCATCTCAGGGCAACCGAGGGGTGGAGCCGGCATGGCAGGCCTGGAGATTGAACTTCTGGCCCCTGCATATACTTGCAAGTACTTCAATCTGCTGAGCTATTTGGCTGGTCCTTCACTTACATATTGAATTACTTAGTCTAAAGAAAAAGATGAGAGATTTAGTAATTTATAGCACTTGGTATTGAGGGATCATCTGTATCCAGCCCATCACAGCCTCTGAGACTGCTTTGGTATTCAGATAAAAAGTAAAACCTTCCCAACACAGAAACAGATATCATTATTATTATTATTATTATTATTATTGCAAAGAGATAATATTCCCAAACTTGGTCTTGCCAGAGAAATTATCTGAGTTAATAAGCATTGTAATTTAGTCTTTCACATTGCAGAACAATGCTAGTCTTTCTGTGACTAGTCTAGATGGAAAGATATTGCTCATCCAATCATGTATACCTATAATCCTTTGGAGCCATGATCTATTGCAACAGTGTGGATTTTCATTAGGTAATGTCATAGGTTTCACTGTTGTTAAAGTGCTTATTCTCAACCATCTCATGAGGAGCCAATCTCGATTGAGCAGTGGCCACTAGAAGAGGAGAAATTGCATTAATTTCATCTAGCTGTATGGGAGCAGTTAGAACAAGGACTTACAGAACCTCTCCAGAGTCCTTAATATTTCCCTATTTTTGTCATACCAAAATAGAGAAAATAAATACTATTTATGACCTCCATGTAATCAAAGAAATCATTAAACCTATAGGCAGCCCTTCTCAGTGAATGATTTCCCAAGTTTAGCCATGGATAGTGATTATCTGAAAGACTGGTTTTTTGCTTTAACCATTCTTTTGGCCCTTCAAGTTTGTGAAAAATTTGCTTTCACCCTTATTTCTATCAGCAGCTCTGCACCATTCACGAGATTTCTTTGGAATGTGTTGCTCCAGGTATGCTTAATAGTTGTATTGTAATGTCAAATTTTGTGGTTCAGACAATAACACCAATCAGTGAATAGTGGACTCAAGCAATTGTTTTTCATTATATAGATTATATATTGTTAGTACTGTGGACCCCCTGCTATATCGATTGCTAAAACAAAACTGAAAACTATATCAATTGCTGAAAGAATATCAAAGTTTAGGACTATTTGTAGCACATGATAAAGCATACACAAAAATTCCCCCTGAAATTATTTCAATTATTTGACGGAATTAGTTTTTACATTTTAACAGAGTATAGCATCAAGCCCCCAAAGTCCTCTACCATGCGGAACAAATTGAATAAGTGATTTTTAAAAATGCTAGGTGACATTAATTGACTCTTTTCCAGTTTGGCAATTGTCACTCATCAATTGACACATCTTTTTCATATCCTCCACAGTGATCCTGTTCTCTTCTCTCCTTGTGCTCTTACTCAGGAAGCAAAGTAATGCAAGAAACCCAACAATGTCAGTTAGACCACGTAGACCCATAGTTTCCCATTCAATGATTTCTCCTCCAGATTACTTATTTGCATCATTATTTGCTAAAAACATTCTATTCTAAATTTTGCTAAATTTTTGTCCTCGCTTATTAGCTTGAGTAGAAAAGGAATTAATCAATTAACCTGCTCTTATCCTCACATTAGTAACTCTCATTGCTCACAGAGACTTGAGACTTTGCTTCAAAAATTCACATCTTCGCAATGTACCTTAGCCAATTTCGCAGAACAAATTCTTAGATCACACCCTGCTGACAAGCTTCTATCTTTTTTAACAGACACCTCTTTTATTATTCCCAAAATTGCTCTTTCTGAACCTATCTCTTGGGTTCACACTGTGCTTACTGATGGCTCTGACTGCACTAAGAAGGCAAGCGTAGTGTGAGGTTCTCTAAAATTTACTAAATTCTCTTTTACATAGAAGATAGAGTTAAACACCGTATACTTGTTTCACAAGCCTCCAAAGTATCTAAATAAATTCTTTGATTTACAGTATTCTATGTATTCCATACAAAATATTGAGACCACGCATGTCAAACTCTATTGAACAAATATATCTTTTCTCTTCACAGAAGTACAAAAGCAAGACCCAAGCGAGTGACATCTTGATTATTGCTTGTCTCCATTCTCATTCTGCATTTTGCAGACCTGTTTCTGAAAGGAATGAAACAGCTGATAATTTGAGTATGTTTTTTGATTTTGGTGAAGTTATTCTCTTTTGTGAATTTTTGCATTAAAAATGAAATGATCTGCACAAACATTTCGCTTAAACGAAGATTCAAACCCAAAATATTCTCCTCAAGCCAGAGGGCAGAAGCACTGGCCTTCCACTGCCGAATGACCCCTGAGGACTGAGACCTAATAAAATTTGGCAAATGGATGTTTTTCACGTCCCTTGTTTTGGGCTACTCTCACATGTACATGTCTCTCTTGATATGCATTCAGTAATGATACATGCAACCACACAGTGAGAAGAAACAAAGTCTCATGCTACTCATTATTCATTTAGCTGCTTTTATCATGCTGATTTTCTTAAAATAATTAAGAGAAAGAGTAGCCCTGCATATACTGCTTCATATTTTCAGGCTTTTTCTCAATAGTGGAATAATGACAATACAGAATCTATCCCTGACAATCCTGTGGGTCAAATACTTGATTAAAAAGCTCACAAAACATATGTGAAAGAAACAAAAGGGGAGAGGTGACGGTGGATACCAGAGCAACTCCACAAATTACATTACATACAGCTATGATGCTGCTGCGTAATTTTTCAACACATTTTTAGTTTTTGTTTTTTAAGAAGAGTACAAATTAGAGTTTAAACAAAAATATACAAGCGATACAGTTTCACTTAACAAAGTAATATGAATTTCATAGCACTTGTTGTAATACGTAGTGTTGTCTTCAAACCAGTTATTCATATTGCACATATATGCATATAACATTAGAAGAAAAAAAGAAAAAAAATGTCTAAGAAATTAAGAACGGAAAAATTACAAACAATTGAAAAAAGGGAGAAGAAACAAATTAAAACATTGATTATCTCTTTCCATAGACCAGCAGATATACACAGTACAGTTTTCTAAACCATCCTGCTTACATACATAGGTAAATCTATTTCTCCCACACCTTGTCTTTTTCTTCTCCTCAATTTAGTAACTCTTTCCTCTTGAATAAGTTCAATCCATTTTCTCAGCATCTGTATTACTCTTGAGAGACATTTTTTTTTCTTTCAGGTTCTCACACTAAGTAGACAATATGATGTTTGTACATGCAGGTCTGACTTATTTGACTTAAGAGTATGTTCTCAAGTTGCATTCAGTTACTAACAAAGGACTCAAATTTATCCTGTTTTATAGCTGAATAATACTCCACTGTGTAAAAGTACCACATCCTCTTTATGCGTTCTTCAGTTGATAGGCATCTGGATTGCTTCTGGGCTTTAGCTATGACAAATTTCATTGCTATGAGCATGAGTGCACATATACAGCTGTGTTATAAGACTTCAGTTCTTCTGGAAAAATACCCAGGAGTGGAGTAGCTGGCTTGAGTGGGATATCCAATCTAGATTTTGAAGGAATCTCTACACTGATTTACACAGTGGTTGTACCAGATTGTACTGCTACCAATAACACAGAAGCGTTCCTTTCTCTCTACAGCCTGTCTAGCATTTGTTATTTGCTGACTTTTTCATTCCTTCTGGGATGATATGGAATCTCAGTGCTATTTTAATTTGCACTTCTTGAATGATCACTGATGTTGAACCTTTTTTTTTCATATCTATGTACATTGCTCTATTTCTTCCTTTGGAGAAGAGTATATTCATCTTAGAAGTAAGTTTTAGGATTCAGTGTTTGAATTGAGAGGGACTGATTTTCTTTTTCTTTTAATTTTTATATGTTCTAGATAGAAAGTTTTTGTCAGAAGGATAGTTGGATATATTTTTTTTTTCAAAGTTTGTGGTTTTTTGTTTTGCACTGTTGTAGATTTGCTTTGAAATGTAAAACCTTTTCAAGCAGGTGAGGTCCCATTGGTTAACTCTTTGAAGTTTTTCCTATGAAGTTTGATTTTTGTTCATGAACTATCTACCTAAAGCTATAACTTTAAGATATCTACCTACATTTTCTTCCAGGAGATTTAGTGTTTCTATCTTAATTTTATTTATTTATTTATGTATTTATTTATTTTTTGTGTTTTTGAGACAGGATCTCTCTCTGCAATTCAGGCTGTCCTTGAGCTCACTTTTGTAGACTAGGCTGGTCTCGAACTCACATTGATCCTCCTGCCTTAGCCTCCCAACTGCTGGGATTACAGGCATGTGCTGCCACGCCTGGCAGTGTTTCTATTTTAATATTTCAATCTTTGATCCATTTTGACTGCAGCTTAGTACATGGTAATAGGCATGGGTCTAGTTTTAGTCTTTGGCATGTGGAAATCCAGTTTTTCCAATGCTGTTTATTAAAGAGGCTATCGTTCTCTAATGAATATTTTTGCCCCTTTCATCAAAAATAATGTGGCTGAGTGTGTTTGCACTTGTGTCTATATGTTATAATCTGTTCCATTGATCCTCAGATCTGTGTCCATTCCAGTACCATGCTGATTTTATCACAGTAGTTTAATGGTATATTTTCAGATCAAAGATTATACCTCTTGTCTTTGCTTTGTTTCTGAGGATTGCTTTTGATATTCTGAATCTCTTCTGTTCCGAAATAAATTTGAAGAAAGTTATCTCTAACTCTGTGAGGTATACTAATGGTATTTTAATTGGGATTTCATTAGGTCTGTACAACAATTTTTGAAGTACAGCCATTTTCAAAATGATTGTTCTTCCTGCCAGGAGCATGGAATATTTGTCCATTTTCTAAAATCCCCTTCAACATCTTTTCTCAGAGTATCATAATTTTCACTGTGAAAGCTTTGTATGCTTTGCGAGAATGACTATGAAGTATTTAATTTTTTGGATGTTATTGCGAAAGGCATAAATTCCCTAATTTCTCTCTTACTATGTTCACTGTATACAAAAATGCTACTTTTTTGGGTTTTGACTTTGTGTCCTGCTATATTGTTGAACTTGATTATCAGATCTACAAGACTCTTGGTGGAGTTTTTTGGGTCCTCTATTAGTGTACCATGTCACCTGCAAATGATAATTTCACTTCTTCTTTTCCATTCCTTATCCTTATTCCTTTATTTTCTTTCTTTCTCTTGTCTGGTTGCTCTGGCTAATTTTTCCAGAACTATATTGAATAGGAGTGCCTTGTTTCTGATTTTATTGCGATGTCCTTCAGTTTTTGCACATTTAGTATAATGTTGGCTATTGGTTTCCCATAGATTTCTTTAATCACATTGAGATATAGACCATCTATTTCAACTTTTATAGGGTTTTTATTATGAATGAGTGCTGGACTTTGGCAAAACCTTTTCCTGAATCTATTGCCATGATCATGTGGTTTTTGCTCTTGGTTCTATTGATATGGGATAGTGCACTTATGGATTTGCATATGTTGAACCATCTCTGCATTCCTGGAATGATTCCCACTTGGTCATGATGTTTAATGTAATGATGATGCATGTTCCGTAGAGAGATTGATCTATAGTTTTTTTTTTTTTTTTTAATTAGAACTTTCTCCTATTTTGTAATCAGAAAAATACTTGCCTCCAGGAATGAGTTTAGGAGAATCATTTCCCTTTTAATTTCACTGCAGAGTTGCAGAAGTCTAGGTGCAGATTTATTGTGAGTAGGGCTGTGTGGAGTTCTATATGTCTCACTTATGAGTATGTCAGCTTCTTTTCTCACGTTTGGTACTTCTGCAAATATTTTTTATGATATTTGTGCTGTTTCCTGCTGCTTCATTAACACCGATTTTTTTTGTTTTCTTTCTTCCTTTCTTTCTTTCTTTCTTTCTTTCTTTCTTCCTTTCTTTCGTCCTTTTTTCTTTTCTTTTCTTAAGTTAAGACTGATTTACTAGGCAGAATTAGAGAGCAAGAGAAAATGGAAGAGTAACCTTTTCAGCTTGAGATGATGCAGGTACACAGAAGATCAGGTGTGTATATTAATGAAGTAGGAGGCCAGTTTTTAAGCTATTGCCAATGTGGCTCTGTTGGGTTGATCAGTTCTGTCTCTGTGCTGTAGGACTGAAGAAGGCTTCATCACTTGAGAAGGCAACCTGGTTTGTGGGAGATGACCACATCTGCTTGGAGTCATTTCAGTTTTTCAGGGGCTCTGTTGGAGTGCAAGGCACCTGCAAGTTTAGAGCAATGGCTGGAGACTTCTTGGCTCCAACTGGCAGCTGAATGTCCCTCTAAATCTCTTATCTTGATGCTTAGTCTTGAAAGGTGATTAAATAGGTTATGTAAATGTAGGGCTAATCACCTTTGTATTACCAGTTTGAGACAGACTGGCTCCCTAGTGATTTAACATGCCTTAGGCTGGGCTGAGCAGGGATCTGACTCAAAGTACACATTACAAATACGAAACAAAAGCAACGATACCCGGCTTATTCTCTGTTAAACTACTCATTGGGCATGTACAAGCCTAAGCAAAGTCAGTTTTTAGAAAAGCATTATTTATTTATTTATTTATTTATTTATTTATTTATTGCCCTCTGTCCCTTTCTGATGATCCTGTACCCCCCCCCTCCCCCAGATTTATTTTCTTATCCATTTTTTTTTCCTAGAGAGGATATATCAAGGGCTTCCTGGCCTTAATGACAGATCTGGATTTTGATGATAACACCAATTATTCTTGTACTATTTTTCTTTGCATTGTCTTGTAGCTAATGAGTTATTATTTACTGGTTCCTAGTTAGTTTTAAGAGATCTTTTATTTCATGTTCATTATCTGCAACACTAAATATGTCCACTGTTATTTTTAATATTAAAGCAGCTTTTAATATTCAATAAGCTATAGATAGAAACTGCTTATTTGCCTAAAACCTATGGAAATTGACGCTAAGTTTCTGGGGGATCATCTAATGGCTCCTAATATAAAGTTTTCTCTTGCCTGTACTTGGCATTATGAGCACATGTGCATCACAAGTCAATTATGGAACAAATCCAACATACTTGGTAAATAATCCCTTTTTAATGGTCTGTTATGGTTTATGTCTAGTTGTTCCCTAAAGCCTCATACAGTCATGAGGCTTGGGACTTCTATAGATTGAGATTTGACTTATGAGTCACTGGGATTATGTATTTTAGTACTGATCTAGAGTTTGAAACTTGATCCATAATCCCTATAATTATGTGTTTTAAGTACTGTTGGGATTATGGGTGTAGCATAAGGTGGATACACTTAGGTGGAGAGCCTGAATGCAACATAAAGAGAGACAGAAGGACAGCCTAAGCTGCTGCTCTCTGCTCCCCTGGTTGTTCTGTTGCCTCTGTCATTATTGTTGCTGTTCTGCCACCATGAACTGCTGCTCTCTGCCATGCACCCCTTTGCCTCGAATCCAGCCAAGTATGGACTGAAACCTCCACAAACTGTGAGCTAAATAAATCTTTTCTTCCTTCATTTTGAGTGTTGGGTATATGTCCCAGAAATGAATATAGAGTAACTAAGACATGGTCCATCAAAAATTACTTTATTTTTGATGAATAGTTCAAGCCTAACAAACTATCCTGGCTTCCCAGGAGCAGATGAACCAGACAGGATGGTTTAAGACCTATAAATCTAGTCTTAGCTGAGAGAATCTTCAAACCTGGACTGCGAGAACTCATTGGTAGAACTATAGCATTTTCTGCCTTGCTATTAATTGGCCTTTCTTTTGTCTTGCCTGTAGACTCAGAATGAAGACTCTGACTAACCAAGAACATTTGCTCAAAGTCTGATTTACTAACCAATGGCTGAAAGAAACAATAAAGGTGAAATGTGGAGTACTTTGTGATGCCTAACAAGCCAATGTCTACTCAGGATGACTTAGGGGCCAGAAAACTGCTGATTCCAAGGGACTAGAACACCTTTAACACAGGATATTTTTCCAATATGTTCCTGGTGGGCATATAAGGGAGATTTCTAGGGACAATTACATGGAACTATATAAGTCAGCCTAATTATCACTATGTTTTGCTAGCCTAAAACAAACACCTGTGCTCAGCAGAAGAGTATGTCTACACTGTGCTTCAATAAACCTGGGACTAAGAATCAGTTTAAGACCTCATTTTGGTGGGGTCCTGTGAACCTTCCACAAAGATGTTTTCTGTCTTTGGTGGTTTCATTCATCTCTCTATCAGTGTTGCTGGCACAAAACAGGCAATCACTGATTATTTTTATGGTGTATTACATTTATTAATATATATATTTTGTATTGTATCAGTATTTTTTTTAACAAAATTGACTTGGCCATGATAAAACTTGTTGTCAAAAATTGGCCAACCTCTGTTTGCAAGTGTCTTGTTGAAGATTTTTGCGTATGTGTTTCTTAAGATTGTTGGTACATACATTTCTGTTATGTTGAGTCTTTATATCCAATATTAATACTAACATAATGTCAGCTTCATAGGAAGCAGTGCTCCTTACTTTTCAATTATATGGAAAATTTCAAGAAATATATGTGCCCTCTAAGTTTTTGTAAGATTTAGTGGCAAATATTTTATATCCTCAAATTTTTTAGGTGCTAAATGTGTTACTTAGGACCCTCTAGAGAAATACATACAATATAAGTTTTATGTGTGGTTATAAAAGTGATTTGTGAAGTAAGCTTTGAGGATCACAATCATAAGAGTTCAAATGACTATCTGCCAGATCAGAGACAGAAGAATCCAAAATAACCATCTGCTCTAAGGACAGTCAGAGGTTCAGGGGGAGTCACAGGGCCCAAAACTTCACTACAAAGTCAATGATGTGAATCTGTGCTGGAGAGCTGAAAATTTCCAGTAGAAGCTTGAAGCAACTTGAGACCAAGGGCTAAAGGAAGTGTTGAAAGCCAGTATTCCTCCAAAGAAAGCAGAGAACCTAAGTAGTATGCATCTGAAAGGAAATGAGTATGCAGCTGACAGCAGTATAGCTGTGAATGTGCAGAATATGCTGCAGGAATAGGTTCCTAGAAAGTGGAAAATCTTATAAAAGCTGCAAGAAATGAGTAAAGCTGGCTCAAGAAAAGGCAGTTAACTATGGAATGAAGTCTCTACAAACTGTTAGTCTGAATTAAACTTTCTTCCTTAGAATTGTTGGCTTTGGTATCATATTTCAAGGAGAAAGCAATTAAGGCAGATCTGTGTTCTAGAGAAGTTGGATTGTTGCTGCAGTTCTACCTGAGAATGTGGTTCAAAAGCCTTTGAGATTGGGTCGTAGAAGGAATTTTGAAAGGCTTGAAGGTGCTGACTGGAGAAGCAGCCCTAGAATGCTGTGGGCCAAGCTTTATGAAAAATTCTTCTCAGAGCTTAGAAGGTCAGACTGATGATTGTAATACAGCTGGACAAGACTAGATCTAAGATTTCAGTTGGAAGAAGGACTCCATTGTCCATGGGACAGCTGGTCCTCTACACTATGCTTTTCTAGAAAATTTGTTTGCATTCTGGTCATGTTCTCAGATTTTGGGACTAGGTTAAGGAGACAGAGATGAAGGATGGTGAACTGAAGACAGAGACCATAACACTGGGATCCAATAACACATCCTTTACTTTTCCACTGCAAGTTTTATTTTAGCATAATAGTAGCCAGCTATACATCTCAGCATCTTTACCTAAGGGACACAGGAAGCAATCTTTGTGTTTAGACACCTGAGACAATGAAAAGCAAAGTGTTTGCACATGTGCATAAGTCTCAAACCACAATTTTAAACAGCATAGCACAATAGTTAAAAGGTTTGGTGTATGATTACCTGAGCATCACAAAGGTATAGTACATCCATGCTACTACAGAATTGGTTTAAAATTTTTCTTTTGATTTCTTTCATTGGAATAACCCAGTTCAGTACAATGATACATAAAAAAATCAGATTTGCAATTACTGAAGGTCAAAAGTGAATCATATAGCTCATACACGGATGATGATGATCCATTATGGTAAAATACACGTGCTGGTGGTCATCCATGTGAGGTAGATGAGGAGGAGAAAGAAGAGGAAGAAAAGGATGACAATGACTTTGCTGTCAGCTGTGTGAGCCAAAGTTTCTGTGACAGTGAAATGAAGCAAGAATCGATGGATGTAGACTCAGGAAATACAAATCTCCTTGATTCAGATGATGTAAAAAACAGCAATGTGAGCATATATTTGACTGGTTGAAATGTTTCAAAATTGTCATATAATCAAATGCAGCAATCCGTGTTAGAACTAAGTCCAAAAATACAGTGAGGAACTTGACAGGGGTGGAATGTATTAGGCAGAATTATAGCACTGCCATTCATTGTTGGAAACTGTAACATGAAACGCTACAATTTGGCGCAAAATACAAGTAAGACATTGTGGATGCAACAATGACCATATTTAAAATGTATTTAGTATGACTCTTCAGTAGCTTAACTGAAAGCATTCATACATCTGCTGTACTGGGCAGAAATTCCTCACAGGAATCACAGCAAGGTAAGGCTTATGGTAACAGCATGGGTAAAATATGGTATAAAATGTATGCCCTAGTAGTTGCAAAGAGTTACCATGCTTTCAATTTACACATTTATTCTGTAACCCAACCAACAGGTCCTCATTTGTACAGCAACAAACTAAATGATATTGTTCCATCTTCCATACTAAGTGAATGCCTTCACTGATTTCTGAGGATCCCGACTCTATGCATGTGACATCTAGCAAGTTGGGAGTCCCCATTTCTTCTGTATCATCTTGGAAACAGCTACTATTATGGACATATATTTAGTAACTGGGTTTCTTTCTCTGATGTAACCTTAGGTTTGGGTGTAAATCTGTGCTCTGGCGTCTTTTCCACATGTTTATAACATGGGGTTCAGGCCCTATGACTGCCTTATGAAGAGAGATTATTATCAACAATAAGAACATGAAAAGTATCAATCATATCAATACTTAACAAGTTTTCCATTCTTTTAAATAAACCAGCAAGACAAAGGCACTATAGTTATGAAGACCATGCTAGGAAATAGAAAAGAACAGTGACAGAAATACACATAAATTAAACATTATAAAATAAAAACAAAAGAAAGAATTAGATTTTGGTGTTTTCATTTTTATGTCTGGGCAAAAGAAGACTGGAAAAAATATTTCAGACATTATTTGAGGGGATAGAGAGAAAGAAGAGAAGTCAAGACCTATTGGTGGGATGCATTAGAGGCTTTAAGGAGACGGAGTCGATTGATTAATTGTTTCTCCATGTGCAGAAACAAGCTTGGAAGACTCATGGGTCAGATCTTAAAGAGAAGGAAACTAATGGGATTCTTCCCACTTGAAACCAACAGATAAATTACCATGGGAGGGGAGAGGCAAGAATCCACACACACAATTGCATGCCGTCTGTGACCCACACCCACACTTTGAGAGTAAGGAAACCTGAGGACGCAGATGGTCACTGGGTCCATCTCACATGGTAACTGCCAGCAGACTTGGAAGGACAGCAGATGCCCTGCCCTGCAGTCCTACATCCACCTCTTCCCCTCAGGGTCCTTGGCAGCGCACGTGCTCTCCTTCCTCCAGTGAATCTCAGCCAGGAATTCTCTGCCTTCCACTGCCAATGCTCTTCTCACAACTTCTCTAGAATTATGGCTTTTTTCCTCAGCCTGCTCAGATCATTGATTTCAGTGACATTTAGGATTACAGAGGAGTTTTATTAAGCTGGTGTCAAATGTTTCCATAGATTTCCAGCTTAGTTCTAACACTTATATCTCCCCATGTCTAGATCCAGAGAAGCAATGATCATATATCTCCACTTCTGTTGCTGACAATGATATCTCTGGTAGGCAGCAATGGATTCCCCACCTTTGCTCCTCTAAAAGTTTTGTGCAGTTAACTGAGTATTAGGATCGTGAACTTGGGCTGAGCTCACACTCATTGTCTTCAGTTTTCTGTTGTTGTCCCTGCTTCTGGGATGTACTGTTGTGGAGAGACCATTCAGCACCACAAACACGGACAACAGTGGTACCAGGGTGAGTGCTGTGCTATGGTTGCACTTCCACTTTCTTTGCATAACAGTTCGGTGTATTTTCAGACTGCCTAACTCTTCATAGATGGGTTGGGATCCATTCCCATGACTGGACATCTTTTTGGTATAATTATTATGGTTCTTGACTGTGTCGTGTTGGGAAAACTGTTTCATTTTACTACTAGTGATATCATCACTGGACCTGTGCTGGAAGAGTTCCTGGTTAAATGTGGTTTGCTTCTTACTCTTTACTTCTCTTTTTCCATTTTCTATGTTTTACCTGCTTGCTATCCTGTTCAAGGATGTTATTCAGTGGTAGATGGGATACCACCTCATGAACCTGGGCTCAGACAGACTGTGGCACATGCTATAGAGCTCTCTATGGATGATGATAATGCTACGCTTCCGTAAGGATCACTCAAAACTTCTTTCAAGACTTGTATTTGAAGAGTAATAGAAGCTTGACAGATGGTGAAATCTAATCTTTTTATGTTTTAATATAATTAATGGTATCAGATAAAAGTAACTAAAATAAATATTCTTATTAAAAACTTAGGAATATGCAAATGTGAAAAATTATTTACGATCCTAACAATCAAATGTATGATCAGGTATTCAATTATGGGTGGTGGTTTCTGTGAATGCCAGGCTATGTTCTAATAATGATTATTACCGTGCACAAATACAATATTTTAAAATAGGTTTTGCTTTGTACGTAATATTTTTAAAGAAAGTAAATGAAAAAATAGATTAAAAATTACAGAGTATAATTTCATGAGTAAGTACTCTTGTATGGTTTTTAGAAAATTAACCATGATAGATATGCATCATTATGATTCACACAGAATTTGAAATATGATCCTCACCACAGATCAGGAGGAGAAATAAATATTGACTCAGTAAATTTAATCAACAAAAAAACTTTCCCATGCAATTATGCTCCAGCCTAGATCAGCTTAATCAACCTAACAGAACTATTCATTTATAAGTTGATCTATTTATAGCGAGGCTGTATAACATTTTTATTGAAATTCTACTGTTGTAATTTCATATACATGGGATCATTCAACATGTAGCTTTCACAGGTTGTTTCTCTTGGTAAAATGTAGCTAACTTACATGAATTCTGTCCGGTTTATTTTGTTGTGCCGTTATGTGCTTCTTCCATGTTCAGAATTGATTCAAAATTTTAATATTTATTTAGTTACTTATGTATTAAATTTACTTTGCTTCGAGAAAGAGCCAGAAGCTCCCCAATGTCATATCTAGTGAGCAGAGTACATAAAGGCACACCTAAACATTAATTTTCTTTATTAATTTTAATGATAAAGGAATAGCAATGAGATAGTTTCAAAATAGGTTAGCAGGACAGTTACAATGATTAGTACATTATATATTGTTTTTGTAGTAGTTATGCAAGATACAGACATGATATCTTGTCTAAACACTGTTACTACAACTCTTTCTTCTCATTGAACTAAGAGAAAGTAGCGGTATATCTATCTTAATTATATTATGCATATATATATATATATAATATATATATATTAATACAAAGTAGTCCTTCATTTATATCCTACTTTTTGTTTTGTTTTGTCAGAGATGGGTATTCCATTGCCATTCAAATATTGTAGGTGAATGAATTCAGCAAAATAATTTAATATATTCCAAAAGTCCATAATAATAGTGTGTTACCAGGAGAACTGGCCATGTCAGAAGATGTGGACTAGAGTCTTTTGCAGCTCAGCATATTCTGCTGCATAGTTAAGAACAAGATTAAATTAGAGCTATGTAACAAAAAATGTACCTTTGCTATGTGATTAGGTCAGGCAAATCCCCTTAGGATTTACCTTGAAACCATGTGCAGCAGTTTGAAGATCTTTTGTCAATGTCAACCATCTGGATGAGTCACAGCCACTGTTTTATCAATTTGCTCTCTGTGAAAGTCTGAGAGAATGTTTTCTTTCTAGGTAACTCTCCTTTGGCACACTCTACATTGTCGATCACTTTTCTCTGTGGCCCCATAATCTTCTTGAACTGAGAATTTAGGACACCACTGAGTTACAGGACATCACAGTACAGCTTTTCTTATGTCCTGAGTCCTCATTGAGTTTGAAGGGCTAGGTCCAAATTGATCAACCTTGTAACCCTTCTTTTTCTCTAATTTTTTGGACTGCAATCATAAGCTTTTAAGCATCCAGAAGAGAAGATTAATGATATTATTACCCTCTATAATAGGCAATTGAACTTAACATCACTATCTGTCTGAATATTAAACAACTTGGACATTACACACAACAGGTATTTTCCAACAATTGTTGATATTCTAAGTGAACATCCCCATCAGATGTGAAAAAAACCAATTACAAATTTTTACAAAGAAATTTAGAAATCTAACCATACACAACATTATAGCAGGACAATCCTATGACATTTCTTTCTTGTCTCTTGTTTTCTTTTATTGTACTTTTTTAAACATTTACTTGAGAGTATAGCAATAACTGATATGACATTAGAAACACTACACATTTAGAAGACCAGAATGATAGGTATTCAAGCTTGATTTTAATATTACACGTTGTTATCCTCAATGTCCTTGCTTAGTTCATAGATACTCACATATATAATTAGTAAGGGTGAGAATTTTACAAATTCACTGCTAGTTTCAAAGCTGATAGAGGTTCGTAGGGGCATTGCCTTAATCATCTTTTTTGTATAACTGTATGGTTTTGCTCCTGTCATGTTTCCTAACTTTTCTCCTTGCTCTCTCTTCTTTTTTAATCCTTATCACTTTCCATTTAACTGTGTTATATCTTTCATTTTTATTTCTTCTTTTGAATTCTTACACTAGGGAGACTATATGATATTTACACATATGGGTCTGTTTAATTTCATTTATGAGTGTGTCTTCAAGATACATCCACTTATATATGAAGGCTTCAAGTTTATTATTCTTTGTACCTGAGTAATACCTCATTGTATAAACAAAAGCCACATCTTTTTCATCCATTATTTATGTGACAGCCATTTTGGTTGTTTCAAATATTTGACTATTACAAATTATGCTGCTATAAACATTAGTGCACAAATATCACCATGCTATGATGTTTTCAGTACTTCTGGGAAAATTCTCATTATAGGGATAGCTGGATTGAATAGGATTTCCAGTCCCAGTTTATTAACGAGTCTCCACACTGATTTCCAAAATGGTTGTACCAGTCTGCCTTCCCACCAGCAGTAGAGAAGAGTTCCTTTTTTCTGGTCCAACATTGTTATTGGTTGATATTTTTTATGATAGCCATTCTATCCAGAGTGAGATGGTATCTCAGTGTTGTTTTAATTTGCATTTCATGGACGGTTAATGATGTGGAGAGGTTTTTTTTTTTTTTTTTCATGTATTTATTAGCTTCTACTATTTCTTCCACTGAGAAGTATATGTTCATTACAGATACCCATTTCTGGATTGGGTCTTTAAACTTGAGGATCCTAATGCATTCTTAGTTCTTTATATATTCTGGAGAGAAGACCTTTGTTTTAGTTCTTACTAGTTAAGATTTCGTCAAAATATATGCGCTGTCTTTTCACTCTGTTAATAACTTCTTTTGATGTATAAAAACTTCTAAATAAGAACCAGTCCCAGCTGTTACTTCTTTCAAGTATTATCCATGGAGTTTGAGTTTTGTTCATGAACCATTTGATTACCCTGATATCTTTAAGAGTTCCTCCAACTTTCTCTTCCAGGAGACTTACGTTTTCTGCTTTTTTTTATTTTTATTTTTATTTTTATTTTTTGTCTTTTTGAGACAGGGTCCCACTATGCAGTTCAGGCTGGACTTGTGCTCACTTTTGTAGCCAAAGCTGGTCTCAAAATTGCACCCATCCTCCTGTCTCAGCCTTCCAAGTGGTGGGATTATAGGCATGTTCCGCCATTGTTTCTATTTTAGTGTTTAGATCTTTAATCCATTTTGGCTTTACTTTAGTGTATGGTGATAGACTTCATCAAGTTATAGTATTTGGCATGTAGAGAGCCAGTCTTTCCAGCACTATTTGTTAAAAAGACTTTCTTTGAGCAAGCGTGTTTGGCCCTTTTGTTCAAAATTAGGTGTCTGAGTGTGTTTGTAGTTGGTTCTGCATCTTCTATTCTACTCCATTGATCTTCAGGTCTATTTTTCACCAATACAATGCTGTTTTTATCGTAATAGTTTTGTAGTATAAAATTAATCAGGAATTGGAATGGCTCCTGCCTTGTCTTTGTTACCCAAGATTATCTTTGCTACTCTAGGTCTTTTCTGGCTCCAAGTAAATTTTAGGAATAATTTCTCTAGGTTTGTGAGACATGTTGGCGATATTTGATAAGGACTGCACTGAATCTGTATAACTATTTTGGGAGTATGGCCATGTTCACAATGTTGGTCGTTCCTATTAAGGAGCAGGGAATTATCTATCCATTTTGTGAAATCCTTTATGATCTCTTTTTTTCAGAGTACTTTAGTTTTCCTTGATCCTTTACTCCTTTAGTTAGATTAATTCCAAAGTATTTCATTTTCCATGGTGCTATTGTAAAAGGTATTGTTTCTCTAATTTCCCTCTCAGTGTGCTTGTTATCTGTGCAGAGGAATGCTATGGACTTGTGGGTATTGACTTTTTTTTTTTTTTTTTTTTTTTTTTTTTTTTTTTTTTTTTTTTTTTTTTTTTTTTTTTTTTTTTTTTTTTTTTTTTTTTTTTTTTTTTTTTTTTTTTTTTTTTTTTTTTTTTTTTTTTTTTTTTTTTTTTTTTTTTTTTTTTTTTTTTTTTTTTTGCCTTTTTGAGAGAGGGTCTCACTATGCAGCTCAGGCTGGCCTTGAGCTCACTTCTGTAGCCCAGGCTGGTCTTGAACTTGCACTGATCCTCCTGCCTCAGCCTCCCAAGTGCTGGGATTACAGGCGTGAGCCACCACGCCCGGCAGGGTATTGACTTTGTATCCTGCTATGCTGCTAAATTTCTGTATTAATTCTAGTAGCTTCTTGATGGAGCTTTTTGGATCTCCCAAGTAGGTTATCATGTCATCTGAAAATAAGGAATGCTTAGCTTCTTCTTTACCTATTCCTTTTAGTTTTCTTCCTTGTCTAATGGTACTAGTTAATGATTCTAGAAGTATACTGAATAGGAGTGATGATAGAAGACATCGTTGTCTTATACCTGAGCTGAGAGGAAAAGACTGCAGTTTGTCCCCATTTAGAATTATGTTAGCTATTGAGGACTGGGGAGATAGTTCCATGGCACAAATGCCTGCCTGGCAAATGCAAGGTCATGAGTTCGAACCCTGGTCCTGCAAAACAAAACAAAAAAGAATTATATTAGCTGTTGAATTGTCATAGACAGCTTTTATCAGATTGAGTTAGAGGCCATCTATTCCATTTTTCTGTGGGACTTTGAACATGAATATTGGACTTTGTCAAAAGCCTTTTCTGCATTAATTGAGATAATGATGTATTTTTTAGATTTGGCTCTATTTATATAGCGTATTTCATTTATAAATTTTCATATGTTGAAACACCTTTACGTCACTGGGATGAATCCTACCTGGTCATGGTAGATGATTTGTTGTATTGTATTTGCTAGGATTTTACTGAGCGCTTTTTTTGTTTGTTTTGTAGTTTAATTTAATATTTTTATTGTTTAAATTTAACAATGGTTATATTACATACTTTCATCACCAGATTCGTTTAGATTAATACATATAGGTATATAAGATTGATCAAACTTAAACATTAACCCATTCAAATAAACATTACTTATTTTTTTCTTTTCCCCTTTCTTTTTTTGAAAGTTGACATATTGCATATTGTCCTCACAATCGTTCTACAGAGTACAGTGTGTGCACCTGACCCACCTCCCTATTGATGTTGCTTAGAAAAAAATTAAAAAAAAAGGAAACGAATATACTTCTCTTTGGACTAGGAGGAAGCAGATACATACACAGTCAAATGTTCTGCAATTGCAGTGGGCCACCAGTGAAGCTTGTAATGTTAGAGGCTATTGAATCTAAGCCTCCTAAAGCTCATCTCACCAATCTAGCTCTGTGTATCATGCATTGTAATTAAGCCTTTATTTTTTTCTTTTTCGTGCTGGGTGGTCCAAGGCAAATGGAAGCAAGACCTGTATAACAAATCATTCTTTTTTTTTTTTTTTTTTTTTTTTTTTTTTTT
>PVJA010010278.1:0-57956 GCA_004027025.1 Myocastor coypus
AAAAAGAAAAAGAAACCCTGGGGTACAGCACACGCCCATTTGTATATAGAATTCACAGGATGCATAATCACGATGCGATGCTTGCTGTCTCTCTCCTCCGTTGCTAAAATGTAAAACTTCATGAGCGCAAGGAGATTTGCAGGACTTGTTGGTCGGTACGTCCTGTGAGCCTCAGAACACTACGTGCCAAAGAGATCGCTGCTAGTTTCTTTATGAGTAGTTGAAATAAGCAAATGAAGTAATCTGTGCTAAAATCAATCAATCACTGAGTGGCCCCTGAGCAGTCTGGGAATGCTTCCCTAGAGGTCACCAACTACCCACTCATGCATGTGTTTATTGAGTACCATATCTATCCTAAACTATGCTGCGACCTAAAATGCAATGGACAAACACCTTAGTCCTGCCTTTGTGGAATTTCTGTCTAGTGACTAGAGACTGATGCTACTTTGGTACCACTGACATAAGTGAATTGTTAATGTATTCCAAGAAAAACATGTTTTTGACTAAGTTGGTGGCTGAGTAGGTGGATATTGCTATGGAGCTTGAAGATTGATTTTGAAGATAGGAAATGCGGAAGTTGGGTCGATGAAATCATACAGAGGAGAATCTTATGACAAAAGGGCCGCATTTCTGATTTAAGAAAACTGGTAGATAATCACTATTGGTTTAATCATGATCTACTAAAAGATATTTGTATCCTAAGCCCTAAGGCCTGTAAGTTTTACCATATTTAGAAAAGTAGTCTTTTGCTGATGTGATTAAATTGAAGACCTTAACATGGAGATTACCCTGGGTTACCAAGGTAGGTCTGTGTGTATAATTACTTGTCTCCTTGCAAAATGAGGACAGAGACCAATCAAAGCATACACACACACAGTGAAAGGTGACACAAAGAGAGAGCAGAGATAATTAGAACTACTGGCTTGAAGACTGAGAGAGCAAGCCACAAGCCAGGTTCACAGGTTAATTTAATTTGTCAATCTGACTGGGTCATGGATTCCCAGGTGTTTCACCAAATATTATTGTCAGGGTGTCTCTGGTGAAACTAGCATTTGAATCAATAAACTGAGTATGGCAGATTGCCTTGCCTACTGAGCCCGGGCCTCATTCAATGCAGTAGAAAACTGAATGGCCTCCCAAAAAAGGCTTAGGCTCAAGGATTTTCTCCTCTCCCACTGCTGGGGCTGGACCTCTAGCTTTCCAGGCCCTGGACTGGACCTTAAACCTGCCTCTCTGAGGTCTGCCCCTGTGACAAGGTGTGGTGCGGCTTCTCTCTGCGTGCACAGGCTGGTTCTGCACGGATAGGTGCACGCAAAGATGATGGTACCCACATGGCTCCTTAGGGCTTTGTCCCATAGAACAACAAGTTAATATATCAAGAAATTCTGGAAAGCAGAAAAAGACGAGGAACCAATTCTCCCCTGTGTAGGTGGAGCCGATTGCCAACTTGCAGTGGCTGGTCAGGTGGGTGGGCGGAGCCTCTTTCTGGCTCCTCCCCTTCCTCTCTAACACCGTGTTCCTGCTCTGCTTCCCGGCAGCAGCTGCCCTGCACTGAGCACTGTGGCTCCGCCATACCCTTCTGCCAGGAAGCCCCTGCCTTGGAGCCAGCTGCCCCGGGCCTGAGCCCTTGGAACTGTGAGCTAAACTAAGCCCCTCCTCCTCTAAGTTTTGTGTGCTGGGAGTTGTGTGGCGGCAATAGGGACATGATGAGCACAGCCCCTAAGGCCTCCAGAGGCAGGGCCGCGCTGCCAACAGCTGGATTTCCACCTGGTGGAACTGACTCTGGATTTCTAGCGAACTGTTGTAGAACCATCAGTATGTAGCAATTTATTACAGAAGTGACCGGGAAGTGGCTCAGTAGGAAGCATGTAAGCGTGTTGGCAGTGTCCAGATTCCCTGCGGAACATGACACCCACGGTGTCTGTCTCACACCACCTGGAAAGGCAAGGCAAGCACGGACTCGGGTATATGAGTCTTTAGCACACAGAAGAGTCCAAGCCAGCTGTGCTCCAAGGCCCCCTTGGGGCTAGAAATGAGCCGGGTGCCAATTTCGCAGGAACTCAGCCTGGGAGGCCAGGAAGAGCCAATGAGGAGCCATGGGACCTGGGAGCCAGAGCAGGTGAAAGCTTTTGCATGGGGACGTGGGGCAGGGTGATGGTCTCTGGGAAAAAAACCACTCCTGGAGCGGATTGAAGAGTAAACAGTGACGAGGACACAGAGACAGCCTGCGTGGGCCACTTGTCCCTGAAGTCTTGCTTGGAAGTACCTAAGAAAAGGAGACAGTCGCTGTGATACTCGATTCAGAGAGGAAGCTTCATTCTGGTTTCCAGATGGAAAGTTTAGAGCACTGCGTCTGATCTGGAAGACGCTCCAGCGACCAGACAGGTTCAAAGGCAGGAATGAAAGTCGGAAGTGGCCCTAGTCCTGACTGCAGTCCTCAGCCTCACAGGTCTCACAGTGAGCTGGGGCCAGGAGAAGCCTCCGATGCTGCAGTGCTGTCAGCGCAAGTAGAGCGGGAGCCTAGCTTTTATGGGGACAAAAGCCATGTCCCTAGTGCTTAGGATGCATCTGAGATAGAGCGTTCTCCAAGCACTGCAGGAAGCAGGGAAATGACAACTCGACTTTTATTCTCAGAGCGAAAGAAGCCCTAAAACAGTAGTGCCACTTCCGGGATGCAGAGCCACCAGGGGTCGACAGCAGAGGAAGGGACACCACCACCCCAGCCTGGAAAAGGTCCCCAGCAGAATGCAGGAGTTTCCTCTCTCCTCTCCTCTGCTCCCTTCCCCTTCCTTCTCCTCCCCTCCTGTCTTGTCTTAGGTCTAAGTTTCTGAAGCCTCTAGAATAGAAGGCGAAAGCTAACAGCGATTTTCACACGCTCACGTCCATGTGATGTTCGAAAACTGCCACTAGGTGGCAGCAGTCACATTTGCAAAATAACTGCAGCCGCACAGGGCAAAGGAACAAGCCTGAGGCTGCTCTGTCCCAAGCAAGCCAAAATCCCAAACTCGCAGCTGGAGGCGGATCCCTGGCCAGAGGGGTGCCGCAGGGGGCAGCGGGCGCGGGGTGATTGATCTTAGGGGCCGCCTGATCTGAGCTCAGCAGCGCTCAGGTCCTCCTTTCCCGTCTGCATCCTGTAACGCCCGCGCTACCTAAGCCACCTTGGTCAAACGTGCCCTGAGCACCAGAAACAGGGCCAGCGCGGAGAAACCCAATGCTGACCTCCATTTCATTTTAGTTCTTTTCAACATACAGAAAGGGCCTAAATTCAATCCCCTGTTCCACAAAAAAAAAGTACTAAATTCTGTTTCAGAAAATTTTTTCAATATCCCTGAAACAACTCGGGTATGTTAACCCACTTTTTGCCACTTTAAATTGTGGAATCTCCACAGACTCAGTATTTCCAATCAAAATACTGAAATTGGGCTGCAAAGGTAAACTGCGAACTGAGCTTGTTTTCTTTTGTTTTGTTTTCCGTATTTAGGGCAGGGTCTACAGGGTGTTCAGGGTCTCACTACACAGACTGGACTGTAGTGATCCTCCTGTTTACAACTCCCAAAGGCTGGGATTACAGACTCAGGCCACCACGCCCAGTCTCAGTCACTGTCTAAGCGTGCCCTTGTCAGGAGAGCTGGCCCGGCAGACTGGGTTTTGAAGACAGTCTGAAAGTCGGAAAGTAAACATCTCGTTAATATTTTACATTGCTTACTCTAGTTTTATATTCATTTAAATAATATTTTGGTAGATTGGGTTAAATAAAATGTGTTATTTAATACAATTTTCCATCTTTTATTTGGCAGTGCCATGTAATTTATTGAAAGAAAACGAAACAAACTGGGCGCTGCTCTGGGACACAGGATGTGCACCCACATCGGGCCTCGGCCAGGTGCAGCAGGCTTCTCCGTAGGCCGCAGGCCTTGCTTTCTGTATTCCCAGGGGCCTGTATATTCTGTCTGCTCCCTGCCCTCTGCATCTCCCCTTCCTTTCCTCCTCTCCACTTCACCATCTGCGCCAGGGTCCCTCCCTGGACATGGGTCCCTCCCTGGACATGGGTCCCACAGTGCCGGAGTGAGGTCCCGGTCCTTTCTCCTCCAGTCCTGCCACAGGCCATCATGCTGATGTCACCACCTGGAAATTCTTCACAAAGCTGTTCACAATTAATGACAGAAAAAAAAAAAGGAAAAGGAGAAAGAAAAAAATACATCTACAAGCAAAATGTAGAGAGAAGAAACAGGCCTTTTCATTTTCTGGTCAGGCTGTCCCCCTTTGAATATGTTGAATGTGAGCTCCCCGAAAACTCGCAAGTATTTCTGGGGCCTCTGCTGGTTTCAGCAGCGTGCTGCTCCTGAGGAACTAGGCTTAGCACAGACAAGGATTCCACAGCCGGAGAGGGAGCCAGCGCCGCGCTACGAGGCCAGGCGATGAGGTGGTCATGGGCCAGACAGGCACACAGCGCCCCGCCCCCACACCGGGACTGAACTCAGAGCCTTCTCACTGAGGTATGCTGGGGCGCACACTGGCACCCACCTGTGGGCTCGTTCTTGCCCACTAGAGCTGACCATTGGGCACTTTTCATGGGTCATCAGGGGAGCAGGGTGCGAGGGTCGCTGCAAGGCATTGGGCACCGCTGGTTCTGCTGGCTTTCCCTCTTCACACTTCCCTGTCACCTTCCTTCCCCTTTGACTGCCAGCCGCTGCCTCAGCCACATGGAGATGACCTTGAATGGTGTACTCACCGCTCACTTCCTCTTGTCCCTTTGCCCAGAGTAACTACTCGGAGTCTAATCCAAAGGAACCCATGAGCTGATATAAGATCTTATGCTCCCGATATGTGGCAGATACCACGCATTCTCAGGTGCAGGGAAAACTTCTTTTACTTTACAAATTTCTTTAGGAAGACAACATTCTAAATCATCTTCTAAAAGATAACGGTAGGGATAAAAGTATCAGAGCAATAAGCTGGCTAAGGCGTATTCATTTGGAAATAGCCAACCACCAGGCTGTTTGCGGGGTGGAATTCTGGGCAGCAAAGAAGCCACTTCCGGCCTGGGGGCAGCCACTCCTTCACGTACCAGCTGCACACTGCATGCCCCGGCCCGACTGTGGTTAACCTCCTGCCACGCGCCCTGCTCATGACCACATGGAGTAAGGGCCATGGCAGCGTGGCTTTCTCTGTAGTGACCCTCTAGATGCCACGCCTCTGTAGCACCCCCCACCACTCTCCAGGCTCTATGTTTACCACTAAAAAGTTAGGCCGTCACTTCTGACAGCAGTTCGGAGTCAGCCACTCCCGCAAAGCTTACTTTTTTGGTCCCTTGCTTTTAGTGGCCTCTTGACGACTCTAGATGCACGCTACAAAGCCACAAGCCAGCCCCGCCATACTTGGCAAGGAAAGGCGTGGTGAAATTTTGAAGTCAGCCATCAAAGAGCATACTGGGTTTGGGGAATATTTCAAGGAACTCTGGGGTACAGCGAAGCAATAATCTCAATCCTTAGTAAGATAAGTTTTATCTCCTTATAAATTTCAATTTTTATTGTAGTAGATTTGTTTGAAATGCATTCAGTTATACTCAGAAAATGAAAAACAAGTGCGGTGTGGTGGCATCTGCCTATAATCCCAGCATTCCTAGGGGACTGGGGTAGAAGGGTGGAACCTCTGAGGTCAAGAGCCCAGGCTGCTGAGTGACTTCCTGAGACCTTGTTTTAAAATTCTAAAGAAAAGCCAGCTGTGGTGGGGCACACCTGTAATCCCAGCGCTTGGGAGGCTGAGGCAGGAGGATCAGTGTGAGTTTGAGACCAGCCTGGGCTACAACAGTGAGTTAGTTCAGGGCCAGCCTGAACTGCATAGTGGGACCCTGTTTGAAAAAGACCAGAAAAAAAAAAAATTGTAAGAAAGGATTGCAGACATAAACCAGTGTGCAGGCTGTGGGTTCAGCAGTCAGGACAGCAAAAGAAAAAGAAAAAGGAAGTGAAAAGTTTTAAAATTTTCTTTTTTCTTATTTTTACGTGTTAATAATAGACTGCAACAGAAACTATTGCATTCCAAAGAGGAAGAATGGTGAAATTTTACCATTTTCTCATATTTAGTATTTACGCTGGTCACACTTCTGTGTAAGGACCTTTTCCTGGCTTGGTGTGTAATTATAGCTGGTTATATCAAAATGCATGCTTATTCAGAAGTAGAAAATGGATCTTTTTTTCTTTATTGAAAAATCCTCAGTTCTGAGCTTCTCATCCTTGAGGCTGCACATATTTGCCTCTCATAAGGGTGGGAAAAGCCCCAAACTACAAAATAAAAATTAAAAACATAGAAGCTGAATCTGCGTGGAGGTCACGTGGAATGTGAGGCTCCCACCGGTCTGCAGTTCGCGAGGACACTGTTGCTGTGAAGGCTGGCGTGGTGTGGCATAAGGTAAAGAATGAGAGGTGGTTCAGGATCTTCGGTGAGGCCACAGAGTGATGACACAGAACATTATTGGCAAAAGGAACCACAAAACCCCATAAAAGCATGGAAATTAAATAACATCTTCCAGGGCTGGGGAGATAGCTCCATGGCACAAGTGCCTGCCTGGCAAGTGAAAGGTCGTAAGTTTGAACCCTGGTCCTGCAATAAATAAATAAATAAATAGCATCTTCTGGAACAACCAAAGGGTCACAGATAAAATCAAGGAAGAAAATAGTATCTACAATCAACAACAATGTAGATACAGAGGGCCAGCCAGATAGCTCAGCAGATTAAAGTGCCTGCTTAGGCAGATGGAGGGACCAGGGTTCAATCCCCTGTGTACCATGCCAGCCGCACCCCCACTGAGGGCCCACTGAGACAGAGACTGAGACTTGGCATGGTGGCGTACACCTAAAATCCCAGGGCCTGGGAGGCTGTGAACAGGAGTATCTCTGTAGTGAGACCCTATAGACTTGTACTAAATACATTTAAAAAAAAAAAAAAAGTACATATAACATTAATTTCCTATCATCTTGTTTTGAAATTCTGTATCTTTTCTTTTTTTATTATTTTTAAAATAAAAAATGTAAAAATGATCTTAGATGAGAATTGAAAATTTCATATATACATACACTCTTCCCTTCCTCCCTACTGGAGATTAAACCCAGGGCCTTTGTACCAAGCTCCACTTTCAGTCTTTTTAAAAACATCTTTATTGTTTAAGATGATATCTTACTGGGGCTGGGGAGATAGCTCAGTAGAATAAGCACTTGCCTGGCAAGCGTAAGGGTCTGAGTTCAATCCCCAGTTCTGAAAAAAAAAAAAAAAAAAAAAAAAGGGATGATATCTTACTATAAATCACTAAGTTGCCCAGGATGGGCTCAAGCGTGGAATTCTTCTGTCTCAGTACCCGCAGAATATTCAGATTATAGGCATGCACCACCATGCCCAATTATTTCATTATTTTCAGCTCAAAATTATCAATTGTAAGTCACCTTAAACTAGCAAATCTTCCTCATGAAACTAAGAGTGTTTATTATGTTCCTACTACACAGCAACTAAAAAGAACAATTTAGAATAGGTTTTATCAGTCCCTCTTCTAGGAAGGGGGGATTTCTGAGTTCCACAGCTGAGTGTGGCAGACAAGGGTACCAAGTTAGTCCCAGGAATCAAACTCTTGGGCTTTCACTTGCCAGGCAGGCACTGTGCACTGAGCTACAGTCCCCAGCCCAGATGTCTGAGTCCACTGGGCAAATAATGCTTGTCTCTAGGGAAACACCAGGAAGGAGAGAGCTTCGTTCTAGTTCTGCTAAATTTGATTGCTTTGAGCACTTCGAGATAGAACCATAACTCAGCTTTAAAATAGGCAGATGTGGTGTATGAGAGTCCAGAGTACAGTGCTCAAATATCTTCAGAGGTGCACATGTTGTTACAAAAAAATGTTCCCCATGCCAAATCTTGCCCTTTCATTTTTGGTTCCCCAGCTGTCCCGAGAGTTTTCCACCAAAGGCCCTCCCACATGTCTGGCCCTGCCATCTTTGTGACTGGAAGGAGAGAGTCTGGCTATGAAAAGCTGTTAGGCAACCTTAATTGGCTTCTTTGTATGTGCACATACTTCCTCTCGGCCCTGTTTAAGCATCAGCAGTCACCGCAGGGCTCTGCATCCACAATAAGTTGGACCTGGGGCAGTCACCTCCTGCCCTGTCATTACAGAGGCCTATTAGAGGGGCTTTCGGATGTCAGATGTCTGGCCATCTCCACAGCCAGGAAGTCACCCAGCTGCAGCTGAGAGCAGCAAAGGCCGTGGTGGGTAACAGCAGCTCTAGCGCAGAGCTGTAGCTTCTGCGCAATCACTGAAAGTGCCCCACAGGTCTGGGGACCAAACACGTCCTTGGCATTTACTAAGTCCAGATGTCTTTATCTTCTGGGCAGGAAGTCAGAGCCTGTCCAGATGGCATCTTGATTGCTTTCGGTCTAGCTGATTAAATTTCTAAGGTTGACATCTCTTCCAAATACCCTCTCCATCTTGTGAAAATATGATTGTCAAATAAGTGCCAAGAGGAATCCCTAGAGATGACAGAAAGCTGGGAGGGCTGGCACGTGGGCTGAGTGCCTGGGACACCCAAGTCACGTGTATCTCCAGCTGAATGGCAGAGGGCCGGGATCTCCAGGTCAAACCAGGGAATTCCTCCAGAGGCAGTGTGGTGGGATAAGAGTGTGAGTCTAGGTTACACAGACCACTGTGGATTCCTGAGTCCTCCGCTTTCTGACCCGAGACCTTGTGCATACCTGAGCCACGGTGGCCTTGGTTGACTTTTCTAGAGCCTATGTCAACAAGTTTGGATATTATACATGGCAATGTATGTCGAGTGATAGAGTATTTGATGCCTAATAATTATCTAACAATTACCATATTGTTGCCACTACTTTTGCCCTTTAAGGAGCAGTTATTTAAAAATTCGAACACAAGGCTGGGGAAATAGTTCAGTGGTCTAAGCACCTGCCTGGCAAGCACAAGGACCCAGGTTCAATCCCTAGTACTGCATGCTATGCCAACCTTGCGCTGAGCCAGCCACTGAAAGCACGTGTGATGGTGCACACCTGTAATCCCAGTGCTGGGGAAGCTGAAACAGGAGGACCATTATGAGTCTGAGCTGTGTAGCAAGATCCTGTACCTAATTAATTAATAAAAACACAAACTCACATGAATTCAATATGCTTTGTACTATATACTATATATAACTCTTCATAGGCCTTTATGTGTTATGCACCTTTTCACCAACATTCTTGAGAAATAAGCAGGAGAAAAATTCTTTTATAGAGGTTGAAAGTCTCAGAGGTCAATGGCTTGGCCAAGGTTGCAGGGGTGTCTATGTCTGTTTATTATACAGAGTGTGGTTCAGTCGCCTGCACCACATGCTGCACCAGCCCCACCCCTAGGGCAGGCTGGGCCATCACCATCACCATCACCATCACCATCATCATCATCATCACCATCATCATCATCATCCAACATCACCTAGCTCTAAATGTTTCTTTGGAATCTTTTTTGTTTTTTTCTACAAAGCATCCTATGCCACATTATACACATTTTTGCCTGCTAATCTATCTTTTATCTGTTTGATTTGTAGTGTCCAGCCTTAGAAACTAAGACAATGGGAGGAGGGGTCGTTTTTTCTTCTAACCAAAATTGAGCAGAATGCAAAGACAGCCATGTCCTTCTCAAGGGGTGAGAAGGGTGCCAGCACAGCTTCCAGGGCAGCCACAGCCTCTTGACTGTGCAGCAGACAGGCAGCTCAGTAGAACTCAGGTACTGATCCAGTGTGCCCACAAGGGAGCTCCCCAGGTACTGGGTCTAGATGTGGCCCAAGCCCCCCACATTCGGAAGTGGGGGTTCAAGACAGTTATTGGCTCATTGAGTTAGAGCTGACTTGCTATTAGGAGGTAGGGTCTGGTCTGGCTGGAAGAGGAGAGTCACTAAGGCCATGACCTGGAAGGGTGCCACTGTCTCCCTGTCTTCTCTACTTCCTGTCCACCATGAGATGAGTCACTTTCCTCCACCCAAGCCTTTCCACTGTACCTTACTGCCTTAGATGTGACCATGCAAAGCCTGAAACTTCTAGAACATGAACAAGAAATAAACCTTTGCTCCTTTAAATTTCAGGTGTTAGATATTTTGTCCTGGTGATGAGAAAAGTGATTCAGACAGAGGTGGTAATAACTTTAAAGCGGGCATAGCTTTAGGCTTCTGTGAGTCTGTGTCTTGTGTCATAATAATTTGGGGAGAAAAAGCAGTGGGACAGTAAATATAATGGTGTGGAGTAAACCTGACAATAGAATATATTTAAATGTTTAGGTAGAATTTTAGTTACAAGCAGGTTGAGCTATGAGGAAGTGGAGCTACAGGGCAGAGAAAGCAGACTTAAGCTAAATGCAAAACCAAAACTAAATATACAGAGGGGAAAATACTGAATCTGATTAACACCAAGTGAAATTCATGCAACAGCATAGAACTCACACATATCACTGTCTGCTACTTTTAGATCACAAAAGCATAGTTTTGTTTACACATCCTTGAAAGAAAGTAAGAGAGACTTTGGATAATGACCAGATAATGGATGGAAAGGCCAAGCCAAAGCATCCCAGAGCCCCCCCCCCACAATGACCCCCAGACTGTATGTGGAAACACAGGGAAGTGACTGTGGAGAGTTCACACAGAACTCAATGAGCTCCCACGGCTTGGCTCCACCCTTAGTGGTCCCTTCAGTGAGTTGGGATCACAGCAATCCCAACACCCACTGCTCTAGCTAAACCTCCCTATTTTTGTTCACCAAGAAGGGGCAAGACCATCTGGAGGAAGAAAGAGCAGATTGTCCACAAAAGCAAGTGTCACTTCATTTTGTTGGCTCAATCCCACAACTGTGACATAAATAAGTTGGAAATATTAGTTTTGAAATACAGTAATGAAGTTGTAGATGAAGGAGTACCTTAGTAATAAATTCATCTACCTCCATCATTTTACAGATGGGCAAACTGAAGCAGAAAGTGTCTCAAAGACAATCAGTTAATGGCCAAGCTAGGATTAACATTCAAATCAATACATTCCTCAAGAAAATGTTCAGATAAACGGGTACAGGTTGCAACCCAGGAACTTGGGACACAGTTGGAAGAATTAGCAATTTTTAAACCTAGAAAGGGAAAGAGTTAGGAATGTAAATATTTTCAAATTCATTTGAAATGAGAGGCAGATAGGAAAAAGCTGGAATTCTCTTGGCTGGAGGAACCAAGGGAGGTTGTGGGAACCTTAGAGGAAAGGTTTTAACAGTTTAATACCAGATAAAAACTTATAAACTCTCAAAATTGGCCAGAACAATCCGTTGGAGGATAGTAAGTTTTCTGTTACTGAGGCATTTCAGAATAGACTGGAAAATAATACAATGCAGAGAGTAGTGGGGAAAGAGGTACAGAGGGGAGAATTCAGGCATGAAAATAATTTGGGTAGGGTGACCTTTAGGAAGATGTGATTCTTTACAACCTGGGACCAAATAAGGATTTCGTTTTTGCCTCTGAACTCCAAAACCTATCTTCCTATCTGTTTGCAATAGTTTAAATTTTAATCTATTTCATATTTCAGGGTATTATGCCCTGAATATTTGATTTGAATGCTATGGCAGAAGGTCACTCATATTCATTTATTTTCTTTTACTCTTATACACTTGCAGTGAGTCTTTTGAATCCATTATGCAAACATATGCAAATCATATGCAAATGGTATGGCTTCAGAAAATGACAAAATCTTATGGCCTTAACCAAGCCATCAAACCTTTCTTTAAGGAGAAATGTAATATGCTTTTTCAGTGTTTCTAGGGCAGGAGACGATTTCTTGAGAGTGATATTTACATGACATTGGAATTGGTGACATAGCAGAGTCTTGGCTTCAGAGTCTTTATATTTATGTAGCATTTTAAGGCCAAGAAAGCATGTTTCCCTATATGATTTCATTTGATCCTCATAATTACCTGGTGATGTAAACAGGACAGGAATTCTAACTCTGCTTTTCAGGTGGGAAATGAGAAGTGAAAAGACTTGCCAGAGGTCACCTACTTGGTGAGTGAGGGGTCTGAGACTTAGAGTCAGAGTCTTCCAGTCCCACACACCCTGCCATGCCTTCTCACCGCAAGGTGGCCGACTGCTGGCTCGCCTTTGCTCGGGCTGCCTTTTGCCAACAGCTTCTTCAGAGATGATTTCACTGATGAGCGTGATATCTTCGGGGTGACCACAGAAGCCTAAACATTTACAAAGCCCTCACATAGTGTCAAGTACATAGTTGCTCCAAGCCCCTTTGCTCCTCAGCATCTGCTCTGGAGTCTCCAGAAGAGGCGCATTCTTCACTCCATCTGTTCTTTGGCTGCTTCAGGAGGCTGACTTCCATGGAGAGCAGAAGCACAGTCTGGAGGGAGGCCGTCTGGGCCTGAAGCCCTGATCCACCACTTTCTGCTCTTACAGCCTTGGGGAGGTCATTTAATTTCTCTAAACATCTGTTATTATAATTGTAAGATGAAGGAACTATTAGCGCCCCTCTTATAGCACATGAGGAAATACTCTGAGGTGAGGAAATATGTGGAAAACAAAATAAAGCCTGGCCTGGGGTCTAATATACAGTAAGTGCTCAATAAATGGGACCTACACAAGCACTGTACTGCTGGTGCTGATGTATGTGCCTGTAGTGTCTGAAGGTGTGGGAACTCTGAAATGGAGAACATGGTACTTGGAAAGGGAGCCAGGGAACAGTAACTCCAGTTTTCTCCCAGACAGCAGATGGCCAGTGCACAGAACAGACAGATCTGAGGTAGCTAAACCGAGCCCATGGAGGAAGCATTTCAACTCTGGCTGCATTTAATCACTGTCACATCTTGCACCAGAACGAAGGTAACTGCAGTCCTGCTTTAGAGATATCTCTGAGAAGTAGCGCTTAGGCAGGCTTCTTTGGCGGGCTGCTTTATTTATACTGGAAGAGCTAAACACACAAAGGGGACAGGGACAAAAGAGGATTCCACCCACCCTGCTTCAACAGGCTGGAAACCCCAGGTGGGGAGAAAAAAGAATCCTCCCCCTGCACAGAGCCTAGACCTGGGGCCAGCAGAGGTGACCCCAGCAGCAGTGCTGGCTGCCCCAACTCTGTTCCCAGCTCTGCAGCCCTCCACCTGACCACCTAGAGGTCACTGGCCAGCCACCATGCCCCACCAGACCTCCTAGTCATTCAATTAGGACAGCGAAGGCAGGAGGCCCCTGTCTGCCAGCCCCTGAGCTGCTACAGTGCAGGCCAGCGTCATCACCCTGGAAGTCTCACAGGGGTGCACCACTGCTTCATGCTTGCCAGGAAGTACACTGGGGCACCCTAGGGATGGGTTCACAGCTATTTTTAGCAAAGATGGCTGATATGCAAAAGGAACTTCCCTTTCTGCACAGCACAGAGCCACGGAAGGCTGCACAGTCTGTGGGTCTCTTGTTCCAGGAGCACCGCTCTGAACTGTCTCTAACTGGTAAATTGCCAGGGTCATTGGAGCTGGATTGAATTACTCAGCTCCAAGCATTAGAGCACCCCAGGAAGCTGAAGGTGCCCTGGACCTGGGATGGCTCCTGATGCCAGCTGCCTCTTTCTGGTGGTGCTGCTCTCAGCTGGCTGTGAAGTTACCACCTCCACAAGTCACACATGCATCGAGGTGAGTCTGAACTGTTTGTCTTTGTCCAGAGTCAACTTTATGAAAAAGTTCAGTGCACGGTCCCACCTGATCCTTGTCCTTCCGATATCCACTGTTGAAAGAGTATTGGGGTATGGAGAAGTTTGTCATCATTGTGAGAAGAGAGTTAAGGAGCTCAGCTGAGGAACATTGGGATAGCATCTTACTCAAACCATTGCCCAGAGCAACCTCAGCTAAGACCCGCCCTGTCCACAGGGCCTTGTGCCAAAGAGCAGATCCCAAACCTCCCTCCCAACCTAGGAGCTCTGTCTGTCACCACCTCTCTACACGGGCCACTCTCTCAGACAGTACTTTGACTTCCTACCTCTCAGATGAGGATTAGTAAAGACAGGCCAGGCCTGGCTTCCAAGCACAGACCACCTTGAGGCTGGCTTTCTCTTCCCCTTGAACAGCTGTGCACCTTTGTGACTGACCTGCAGGAGCACAACCAGAGCTGCAGCAAATCACACCTGTTTGGGGCTATCATGGTATTTACCAACCTGCAGGAAGTTCTGGGAGTGAGTGGAGGACGCAAGGGGAGAAGGGCGTCTCTCACCACTGGCTGAAGTGCTCCCAGCCTTCCTCCCCCTGTGTCTCTGACTTTGGTGACTATCCAGTACCACATGGCCTGCCAGGCAAGGGTTACAAAGCAGAAGAGCCCTTGGTCTTAGTCATCTAGTGAGTCTTTTTTTCCTAGGTTAAAACTGAAAGAAGGATCAGAACTAGAACAGCAAGGTACAGAATGACCTGAGACAGTAGCTGGGCAGAAAACAGGAGAATGATCTAGAGCAGGCCAGAGGCCTGCAGGACGTGAGCACACTCAAAGCCAAGACTGGAGTAAGGTGTTGAATGAAATCTGGACAGCCTCCCACCAAAATTCATGAATGCCTAAAGGAAAATAAGGCTGGGGTGATATCCTAGCTTTCTCATTCCCCTCAACAAAGTGCCAGGACTGCAAGGTTTAAGCACAGAAGTTTATTCTCTTACAGTTCTGAAATCTGAGCTCTAACTGTCGACAGGTTTGGTTTCTTCTGGGATCTTCCTTGTAGATAGCCATATGCTCCTCGTGTCTTTTCCTGACATTCTCTCAGTCAGTGACTGTAACCAGCAAGAACATCAGTCATGTAGGACTAGGCCCTTGGTCTTTGGCTGAAGAGATCTGGTTCTTTGTCACTCGTCCCCCAAGGCATCTAAGCTTCTGAATTCTGTGTCATGATTGTTTTTACCGGGTTTTGACTTGATCCACATGGCATCACACAGTGTGTACTTATTGGTGACTGGTTTCCTACTCAACATAAAGTTTGTGAGATTTATTGATGATCTATGCAGCAGGCATTTGTTCATTCTCCTCACTGAAAAGTGCTCTTGCATTTGCCAATCACCATTTATCAATTTGACTATAAATGGATATTTATACTTTTGTAGTTTTGTGTTATCACAAATAATGCTTCATTGGACATTTTTATCCATAAGCTTTAGTAAACAAGTGGACAGAACTTCATTGGATATGTCCCTAAGAAGCAATATATCTGATCACAGGCTATCTATATCTTTACCTGTAAATGAGTTTTCCAAAGTGTTAGTACCAATTTATACTCAACAGAAATATATGAGATCTGATTGTTCCAGAGCCTTTTCTACATTTGTTATTGTTTCTTTTTAAATGTCAGTCTGCCTTTTTCTTTCTTTCTTTCTTTCTTTCTTTCTTTCTTTCTTTCTTTCTTTCTTTCTTCCTTCCTTCCTTCCTTCCTTCCTTCCTTTCTTTCTTTCTTTCTTTCTTTCTTTCTTTCATACAGGGTTCAAACTCTGGACCTTACACTTGCCAGGCATGTGCTTATGCCACTGAGCTATCTCTTTGTCCCAGGGTCAGCCTTTCTGATTAGTAAGTAGTAGAAATTTTATTTTCCTGATGGATAATAAATCAAGCCTGTAGGAATACTTTTGTCTGTCCTTTACATGCCCTGCCGGCAACACTCCCAGACCTACAGTGCCATTTTTATGCCTGCAGTGTTCCTGTTCCAGTCTCTTGCCCCTTTTCTTTTTCAGTTGTCTTCATTTGTAGTTCTTTATTTATTACCATACAGCAAATATTTTCTCCTACTCTGTGACTTACATTTTCATTCTCCCAAAGGCATTTATTTTTGCTGAATAGTTCTTAATTTTGTAACAGTACAATGTATCATTTATCCTCCATGCTCTGTGCATTTCAGACCTATTTAAGTAATCTTTGTCTACCCGGCACTGTTATTTTATCGTGATTGCAACTAAAATCTTTTTTGTTTCATATTTATTTCTTAGCAGGTGCTTTAGACTGCTGAGCTATCTTGCCAACCCCTGTTGTTTCATATTTGTTTCTATGTATGTTTCCTACTTAGATCTATAATTTGTCAGGAGTCATTTTTTAAAACATTTGTATCCACTAGGAGTAAGAAATATTTTTAATAAAACTTTAGCTTAAAAATTCCAAATTTATCTATAAATCACAAGATGTTGCAATGAACACTCCAGTACTCCCCAGGGATGCTCCCACTGCTCAATGCTACGTGCCTCTCTGTCTCAGTCTCTGTCTTGTCTCTCCGTCTCTTTCTCTCTCTCATTCTGTATGTGTGTATATGTGCACACACACATGTATGTACGTGTATGTGTATGTGATAAGCAATGAAATTATAGAGCCATGGCCAAGTCTTCAGGGACAGGCAAATATCCCAAGAGCAGTTCCACTGCTCTGTGGTTTGCATTGTGGCAACATTGTAGGTGAACTCTTAAAGAATTTCTTGGCAATCTGGATAGCCTCCCATTTCAAATCAGCTCATCGTAGCCACCCTAATCCAGCCAACTATGGTGGTAGAAAGTTCTTCAGTCACTAGGCATGGAGTAGAGGTTCTGAGCAGAGCTTTATCAAGGGAACCTCCAAGTTCCTGTGTGCAACGCCTCCCTAATAGCTTAGGTAACAATGTGAGGAACTCATAATGTACCAGCTCCTCTTAGGTGCTATAGGTATGCTGTTTCATTACTCTTCACAATAAATCTTCAGAATAAGTTCATACTAGGGATAAAGGAGGCACAGAGAACCTAGCTTTGTTTGAAGAATTTGGACCTAAACCCAAGCAGGCTGCCTTGAAAACTGAGTAGGAAATGACATAAGTTGGCCTTGGAAAGTCAGATGGCCAGTGGTGCTCTAAGGATGGGCCTTCTGGGGAGTGTTTGTTTTGTTTTCAAAGAGCTCTGGATTCGCTTGCTAGTGAAATTGTCTCCTAGATGAGCTGTGATCAAAGAGGTTGGCTGGTATCCATTGTCCCCAGCTCCTCCGGCAGGCCTGCATGTGTCAAGTACAGATGAGGCATCTACAGAGGTGAGAATCGCAGTCCGAGTGAAATTCAAACGTTTCCAAATTAGAAAGTGTTTCTACACTTGCATGGAAGGAAAATACAATGGGGTGGGAGGGAGGGAGACAGGCAGAAGAAAGATGAAAGTAAGATCTTGATTGAAAAGTGCAAATGGCTACCTGGAAGGATGCCACTGAGCTATCTCCCCAGCCCTGGGAGAAGGGACTGCAGACACAGTCAATACCAGGAGTCCTGCTCTGGAGAAAAGGCCTTGCTCCAAGATCCAGCTGGAGACGCAGTGCACAGAGGGTCCGAGGCAAGTGGCCCTTGACCTAGGGTGGGGGTTGTCATGACTGCTGCATGGCCTTGCCTCCCCTCTGGAGGCTGCAGGGGCTCCATCAAGAATAGTCCTGTCAAGGGCTGGCGGTATAGCTCAGTGGATTTAGTGCTTGTTTAGAGGAAGCGCAGGGGCCAGGGTTCCGTTCCTGGCCTCTAGTGCTGCGCTGGCCCCACTCTAGAGTGCACTGAGCCAGCGAGACTGGGCGTGGTGGCGTGTGTCTGTAATCCCAGCCCTTGGGAGGTACAAACAGGAGGATCACTATGACTCAGTAGTGAGACCCTAAAAAAAAAAAAAAGACGGAAATGGACATAAAAAATAATAAATAAATAAATAAATAAAAAGATAGATAGATAAAGAATAGTCCTGTCAGCCAGGTGTGGTGGAGCATGCCTGTATTCTCAGCACTTGGGAGGCTGAAGCTGGAGGATTGATATGAGTTCAAGACCAGCCTGGGCTAACAAAATGAGCTCAAGGCCATCCTGAACTACATGGCGAGACCCTGTCTCAAAAAGACAGAAAAAAAAAAAAAAAAAGAAAGAAAGAAACAGTCCTGTCTGTACTGTGCAAGTGGAAACAGAGGCAGGCAAAATCATTTTTGGAGACTTGCCACATATAAGCTCTAGAAAGACCAGGTGAGGCTCAAAGGAATGTTTGTGTGCTCAAACACACTGCGACACAGCAGTGGAACCAGGGATCCAGGAGCAGTCGCAGTGCTTGCCTTAAGTTTCCTCCGCAGGTGCTTTAGACCACTTTGCCATCTTGCTGGCCCTAACAAAAATCTAGTCTGTGGCTGGGGAGAGTGCTTTGTTACCACACATGAAGCAATCCCCAGTAATACAAACAACAAACAAAATATCTGTATCAAATGTAACCCCCAAATGAGAAACATTTATGAGCTATGAGTATTCTTCAAAGGTATCAGTGTCATAAAAGGCTGAGGAATAGTTTCAGATTAAAGGAGTCTAACCACATGCAACATGTGATCCTCCATTGGAGAAACAAGTTAGTATAAAGGACAATGTTTAAAAAAAAAGACAATATGGTAGTCAAGATTTACAAGGGAAAGGATTTAAGATAGGACATATAATTTATAGGATTACTTTATAATATTCACTCAAAGAGTGAAATGCAGAAGAGAGTGAGAAATCTGTCCACTGTAGACACCCAAAGAATCCAACTGAGGGCCTGCATCCCACAGCGAGCTCCTGCGTGAGTCCAGCTGATAATCTAGAGCCCAGGGCAATGTCTTCCATGAGTTCAACTAGAGGCCTAGAGTCCACAACAATGTCTCAGGCAAGTCTGTATCAAGGATCTGCACTGGCCCAAAAGCCCATGGTGGAAGCTAGAAAGTGCACCAGCAGGATGAAGGATCTGACCCACTGGGCTGAGGGATTTGCTCTGGAGCCAGGAAGCAGCACTCAAGGTAAGGACCAGGGCTCCCACAAAGAGAACTGCAGCCATCCTGAGCATTGGCTAGGACCTGAGCCCCTTGGATGATGACAACCCCTGAGTTCATATCAAGGAAGACAGCATGAGAAGCTCTTCTAAAAGAATCAACAGTCCACCATCTTTCCTAGTTGTCTTTTTGTGCCATTGGCAGCAATCCTCCTGTGGATCATCCAAACCTAGCACTATGCTGATCTGGTTCATCTGGTATTACAGGTTGGCCATTGATTAATCCACCACAGACAATATTGGGACAATTGGAAAAATTGGATATAGACTGTCCATTAGATAACATCAAATCTAGGTTAAGTACTGTGAATCTGACAACAACACTACGATTGTCTGTCATTATCCTTAGGAGATAAAAACTGAGAGAGGTATGTAGAGGTGAGTAGTCATGAGGTCTGCAATTTGTTCCCAACCAAAAAGCATGAGAATAACTTTTATATACCACTAGCCTTAAAAATGCATAAAATAAAAACAATCAGTGGTTCATAGATGATTCCAGAATGCATGTTGCTTAGACGTCTCCATCACCAGCGCAATTTTTATTGTACCATAATGACTGTAAAGGCTGCGAGAGAGGAGTCCTATGTGCACTGAACCAAGACATTCTGGGAAATGTGTTAGGTTTGTAAATTCTCTCCAGTGCATTTTTGTCATTGCCTCTTTCTCCTAGGAACGCAGGGTCGTGGATTCATTAGCATTTCCACCTAACTCGATATTATCTCATGCTGTGCTCAGGCTCCAGTGTGCTTCTTGAGAATATTGGTTGGTAGCACCAACCACTGGTTCTCAGTTATGGCAGGGTTGAAGCTGACCTATTCAGTCACCTGCGTTCCCTTGTTTAAGACCATCCCTCAGGCCACCAGCTCCAAAGAGCACCTCACGGATTCTCAATTTTCAGAAACACATTATCGAGGTAATGCTCTTACTTAAGCACCCAAGAGGCTGAAACATGGAATAATGTAGGTGTCAACTACGATTTGTATTTTTCAGAAGGAGGCAATTTCCAGCACTGAGTCTTTTGCTGCAGGACCACAGTAGAGCAAGAGGAACTGAGGGAAATCCTCCTTCTTCAAGTGTGTGTGAAATCAGTTATGTCAGTGGAGGGCTGGGGAAGGAAAACCATCTCCTCTAACAACCTGGTACCTTGGCAAAGAGGTGGGGGGCAGCATTTTCACATGCACATTCCCTCTGGATGGCCCAAGTGCACGGGCACCAGGGACAGGCCTAGCAGCAGGTCCCATGAGCCAGCTAAATCTAAGTTTTCAATGTCAAGCTGCGTTTCAAGGATGTTCTGTGGATTTGTGCCAGTGCCTAGAGGACTCTGGATCTATAAAAGCAAAGAGTGAATTATGGGAAATATAAATATGACATTTTCATCAGTGACAGTTGTAATGTTGTCACAATATTCAAGCAAGCCCGCAGTGTCCTGTAAATGAGCATACTCGCGAAAGCTACAGAAAAGTGCGCCACTAAGCAGAAATTAGAGTCGGGAGAAAAGCAATGACAGTGGTGACATCTCTGGAGCCGCACACTGCAGGCTGGAGGAGGATGGGCGCAGTTCTGTTTCCAGTTAAGTAGTCATGTTTGCAACTCAGCGCAAGGAAAACTGCTGATGTAGGTTTTGCGCGGAAAGGTTTGGCAGGCAGGGTAGGCTCAGGGGGGCTCCAGTGTGATAAGCCCCAAAGTAATTGGGGTACAGCAGCACAGGAAGGTGGGGTGAGCTCACAAGTGGCTGAGATGACCTGAGGGCTGGCGGTGGTCCTGGGTCCCCAAGTTCTCTTGTCTCCACCCAGAAAATATTTCTGTTTATTTTATTTTTAAAGAATTCCAACATAGCGATACAAAAAACAAATCCAATGTTAGAAACGATGCAAGATTTCACTAAACAGGGCCCGGCGGGATGGCTCAGTGGTCTAAAGCACCTGCTTGGGGAAGCTTGGGCGGCTTCAGGGACTGCGGTTCGATCCCCGGCACCACATGCTGAGCCAGCCCTGCCCTCAGGGTGGGTTGAGCCGGCCATAAAAATGAGTGAATAAACAAACAAAGGTTCTGAAACAAGAAATAAATAAATAAAATAAAAAATTAAAAAAAAAAAAAAGATTTCACTAAACAAAATAACAAGAATTCAACAATGGTTACTGTATTACATGATGCTATCTTCAAACTAGTTGTTCAGATTACCAGATAGAGACATGCAAAACTGGTTTAAAGAAAAAAAAAAGTTATAAGAAACTCAAAAGAGAAAAAAATTATACATGCAGACTAGTTTGGATGATTGCATTGTCAATTTCTGCTAGTCTTTTGAAAGGAGCAATTAATGCTTAATTTTTTCTCTGTGGTTCTTTCCAAGGAGGAGCCTGTCCAGGTGAGCTATACCTATTCTTCATCCAGATAAATAAGACATTAGTATGTAGGCTTCTAAGCAGCCACTTTCCATTTATACCTAGCTAATACAAGATCTACAGCTACAATTAGGGTCAAATAACAATCATCAGAACTCCGAGTCTTTCTCTACACTGGTCACAGACTATGCGATTTCTCTGTATGGGCTGTGGTCAAAGCATAACATCTGATATCCACAGCCTATAAAGAGATCTGAAATTAATACATTAAGATTGTGTCTTTCACAATACCACTTTAAAAATGCCATACTTAGGAATCAACCTAACAGAAGTAGTAAAATGTCTCTACAGAGAAAGTTACTGTGCTCTGGAAAAGATCGATGAGGCCACCAGGAAATAGCAAGGTGTGCCCTGCACTTTGGTAGGAAGAACATAGTGAAAACGGCCATAATTCCAAAATCATTATACAGTTTTAATGCAATTCCAATCCAAATACCAATAGCATACCTCACAGAACTGGAGAAAATATTCCTAAAATTCTTTTGGAACCCGAAAAAACATAGAATAGCAAAAACAATTCTAGGCAACAAAAGCAAGGTTGGAAGTATCACAAACCTTGGCTTGAAACTATACTATAGAGCTGCTGTAATAAAAACAGCATGGTGTTTGCAAAAAATAATAAAAATAAAATCAAAAAGAACTTGAGGATCAATGGAACAGATCAGAAGATGCAGAAACAACTCAAACACACTCAACCACCTTATCTTTGACATAGAGGCCAACATGTTTATTGGAAGAACGAGACTATCATAGACTGTAGAGAGTCCTCAAGGAACTAGGACTAGAGGGACTGAGGATGTAGCTCAGTAGCACAGCGCCTGCCTGGCAAACACAAGGTCCTGAGTTCCATTCTTGGTACCAAACAACAAATAAGAAACTCAGTAGAGGTCCAATTTGACCCAGGTATCCTGCTTCTTAGTATTTTTCCAAAAGAATTAAAAGTATCAAACTAGATATGTCACCAAGTTTACAGCAGATAGTTTGTAATAGCTAAATATTGGAAAAATACAAATGCCCATCAATCAGTGAATGGATAGAAAGTATTTTTATACACTGGGGTACTACTCAACCATAAAGAAGGAAAACTTGAGAAATTTATAGCTAAATGGGTGGACCTTCCCATACTCAAGTCAACTAAATTCACAAACATAAATATTACATTGTCTCTCCGATGTGAGAAACTGCATGTGTAAGAACCGAAATATATAGCAGATATTGCGAAATAACTTGTTCAAAAGGTAAGGAGGTGGAAAGCTTGGAAAAAATGAGAAAATAAGAATAAAATGAAAAAAAGGATTTTATAAATAAGGAGAAAAAGGATGGAAATAAGAGAGGGGGAAGGGGTTAGGGAAGAAGCAGAATTCAGGATCTATCATGCACAGATACAAATTCCCTATGATGAATGTGATTATCATGTGTATCTAAATTGCAGCAATAAATTTAATAACAAAAATGTTCATACCATAAAGATTGTAAGACCTAAGTGCTATGACACCTGGTTGGTTTTTTAAAGTTTGTGCTAAGAAAATTTGTAATGTATGTAAAATAGTTAACTACATATGCATACGTCACTGGTACAGTGCTCAATATCCAGCACAACACCCATGCTCGGTATTCAACGCCCACCAGCCTTGACCTACTTACCTCTACCTCTTTTCCCCCTCTTCTGTCAGAGTACTGTAAGCAATCCTCTGAGAGCATGGCATTTTACCACTAAGTAGCAATAAGAACATGTCCTTTGCATGAATACAAGACCATTATCATCACAAAATTTTAAACTTTTCTCTCTATATATTCTGTCTCCCTCTGTAGGACTGGGGATTGCATCAAGACCTTCACACTGAGCTACTTCCCCAGCTCTGTGTGTGTGTGTGTGTGTGTGTGTGTGTGTGTGTGCGCGTGCGTGCGTGCGTGCGTGTGTGTGTGTGTGTGTGTGTGTGTGTGTGTGTGTATGTGCGCCCATGCCCACGTGGATAAAGCCTTCCTTGCTAAATCACTGCCAGGTCAGGTTCAAAATTGCTATCCTCCTGTCCATCCTGGGATGCCCTCATCATTTGTTAATATCATCTAATTATTCTCAAAGTTCTGTGACAATCCTTAAGATGTCTTTTCCTCACTTTGAGTCAAAATAAACAAGGGCTGGTCTGCTTTTCTGTTGGTTGTCCCTTAGGTAGCTTTTGAATCTTTATCTCTTTTAACAAAAGCTGCCCGTGCCCCACCCCCGAGCTGGTCCCATTTTCTACATTTGGTTTGCTGCTACCTTGCACCTTGTGGTGTGTTTGACTTAAACATGCCATGTCATTTGTAAACAGGAAGTTAGCCTGACAACTCTTGACTGGATTCAGGTTTAATTTTTTTTAAACTATATCCAAAGTACTTATCTCATTGTCTTATTTTGGTAATTCTAATTTGTTTGCTTTCCTAAGGAAAATTAAACACTTCCACAAATCCAGAAGGTAAACCACAAACCAAAATACATTCAGGGAAGTCTTATTTTCACCTGGGTTCTTCTGTCTTGTCTCCTCTGTCACCACAAAGGTCACTGTCTATTTACCTGTGTTTCATCTGAAGAAGAGGAAAAGGGAGCTAGACTATAGGGAAGTGAGGAAGGGATCTGAGAATGGGAAGAGATGCAGTAAGAGAGGGGAAGTAAGAATGATTGGGTGTGATGTGGACTGTCTTAGTTCCTTTTCTCTCATTGCTGGGACAAATATCCAACACCGAAAATGAAGGAAGGAAAGGTTTATTTAGCTCACAGTTCCTGGAGGTCTCAGTCCATACTTGGCTGGCCCAAGGCTGAGTGGAACAGGGCAGAGAGCATCCAGTTCATGGCAGCGGAACAGCAACAGTCGTGACAGAGGCAACAGAACAACCAGGGCAACAGACAGCAACAGCACGAGTCTGTCTCTCTGTCTCTCTTTTTAAATTACATCAGGCTCTCTGCCTTAAATTACATTAGCCTATCCACCTTAGGCTACACCCATAATCCCATCAGCATTAAAACACATAATCCCAGGGATCATGGATCAAGTCTCAAACTTTAGATCAGTACTAAATCACATAATCCCAGTGGATCATGGATCAAGTCTCAATCTATAGAAGTCCCCACCCCATGACTGCATGAGGCTTTGGGGGGACAACTAGACATAAACCATAATATGGATATTCATCCATTCCCCACAATGTAAATATTTTTATGTATAGTGAATATATTCTAATAAACAAATGGAAAAAAATACAAGAAAAAAAGAAAGAACATAGAAGCACATCAGTGGGAAGCACACCGTGTGCTCCACACACAGTCTCCTGCTGTGCACTTTGCTGCTGTCTCCTCATGGTGTGCCCTGAGTGCTACCCCAAGCCAATGTTCACAGACCTTCTTCATTCCTTCTGCAGCTCCTGAGGGTTCTGTTCTGTGAATGAACTACATCTTGGTCAGCTAGCCTCATACGCTGATGGTTACTATCCACCTTTTGCTGTTACAGAAATGTTATACTGACAGATCGTCCATAAGCCGTTTTGTGTTTTTACAAGTGTGTCTTTGGTCAAGATTAGTAAGAGAGGTATTCCTACTTAAAGGGTAAAAACATCCCATACTGCTATTTAGTCAACCTGTTATTGAATACAATGTTAATTTATATTGTTTCTCCTATAGAAAGAAGTCAACACAACATATAACTGTGAAAATTTAGGTCTCAGCGAGCTTCCTAACACTCTGCCAAACACAACAGAAACATTGGAATTCAGCTTTAATTTCTTGCCTACAATTCAAGCTACAACCTTCAGCAGACTCACAAACCTTATCTTTTTGGATGTAACCAGGTATGTATACAAGTTCCTTGTGAGCTTTGGCTTTTCTAGTTAGGTACTTACACACACACACACACTCTTTTTCTCTCTCTCTAAATTTATTTAAGGTTGTTCGCTTTAGACAGTGAAGCCTAGTCCCACCTACGCAGATTTGATCAATTTCCTAGGTTCCATAGTTCCCAATGTATTCTAAATTTAATTGATTCCTGGATCTTTTGGGGATGATCTGCTTATGCTACGTGGTCATGTACCCTTTCTCAGGATATAGTCTGTGCTGGTGAAATGGGATTCAAGTAAACACCAATCAATGAAGAGGAAACTTGGTTGCTCTCAAATTAGCTGCATTAGCAATACTGTTTAAGACGTTCTCAGGAATATTGATAACAAAACTAAAAGTATATCGTATCCCTAATCAAATGCCATATTATTCTCCATTTTGGCAGAGCAGGCTATTAGCAGGCTGTGACATTTAGGAACAAATTCCAGGAGAAATATACGTACTGACTGTTTTCCTTTTTACAACTTGGAAAAGGAGATTTGTTATTTGGTTTTGGTAGCAGAATCAGACTCCTAAGTGCTCATCTAGTACTTAAGAATCAGTAGGCAGAAGTATTGAAAAATGGAAAGAAAACAAAAGGGTCACGCAGTTTATTGCACTTGGGAGATGGTAGGAAGGAAGGGGCCTCGCCCGTCCCTGACGTGTGACAACCTCCACCTCGGTCTGTCCTTTCACTTCCACTTCTGCTTCCGCAGGTTGGGAGAATGCACACATCCATAGTAATGTCTCATGTTAGTAACACCATTGTGAAGTGCCCCTGGTGAACAGTGCCACCTCTTATGGACAGATAGGGAAAACACCAGTGTGGAGTGTGTCTGTGTGTGTGCACGTGTGTGTGCACGTGTGCATGCATCCACAGTTATATGTATTACCCACATTTTTAGCTTATTAACACATAATAGTTCTACTATCTAACCATCACTTTAATACTTTAATATATCATACATGAAAACAGAAGACCAATTTCCAGGAGTGGAGTGTGTCCCTCTTTCACAATGCCTTGGATTCAATCTCTACTGCCACTCCCCCTCAAAAAGTTGAAAGGTTATAGTTTTTTATAGTTTTGCCAGGGCAGCAGAGGTTCACACAATTATATATTACATATCATATATTGTCTGGTAGGCATCACATAGAACATTTTTACTTATTACTTAGAATAGCAAATCAGAAGGACAAGAAACCTGGAACAAATTCCAAATCCAGGTGTTCAGAACAGAGGCTATTTATTTTGGTTTCACATTTATGTTTTTAGAAATGACATAAGTTTATTCTTTATGGTAAAATAGTACTCCATTGTGTGTAAACACCGCATTTCTTCATCTGTTTATCTGATTATAGGCTACTTGCAAGATTTATTATTATGAATGTGATGTTACAGTCATGGATATGCATTTATCAGTATATACATATGATGTCTTTAACTATTTCACGAAGATACCTGGAAGGAGTATGGTTGGGTTAAACGAAATTTCTAGTTTTATTATTTTTTTCAAATTTTACTTTAAAGAGTAAAAATAGCAGAAACAAAGATAGAAAAAGAGTAACAAGCAAGAGTACATATAGTACAAAATTTCAAAACAAGAGCAAAAATTTAACAATGGTTTGTATTATATATTTTCATCATCAAACCTGCTAGGTTAATAGGTATAGGTATGTAAGGTTGATCAAACAACTAAACCATAACACTTTCAATAAATCTTAATTTTTTAACTCTTCCACATGCATTTTGCATTGAAGTCACTCTTCTAAAAAAAAAATTATAGGGGTTGAGGAAGCAGAAAATGCAAGGCCCTGTGTTTGATTCCTGGTATCCCCCCCCAAAAAATTAATTAATTAATTAATTTATTTATTTATTTAATTTCTTCCTCTTTTGAGTTTTTACACTAGGGAAATTATATGTTATTCACATATGTAGGCCTAATTTATTTCACTTATGTATATATGTTCAAGATACATTCACTTATATATGAAGTCTTCTAGTTTATCATTCTTTTTCTTTCTTTTTTTTTTTTTTTTTTTTTTTTTGTCTTTTTGAGACAGGGTCTTGCTATGTAGTTCAAACTGGCCTTGAGCTCACTTTTGTAGCCCAGGCTGGTCTCGAACTCACACCGATCCTCCTGCCTCAGCCTCCCAAGTGCTAGGATTACAGGCGTGCGCCACCACGCCCAACTATCATTCTGTATAGCTGAGTAATATTCATTTTTATGAAAGTACCACATCTTTTCCTCCCATTCTTCAGATGGTGGGCATTTTGGTTGTTTCCAGGATTTGGCTATCACAAATTGTGCTGCTGTGAACATAGTTGCACAGATATCACTATGATATGATGTTTTCAGTTCTTCTGGGAAAATTCCCAGTAGGGGGATAGCTGGATTGAATGGGATGTCCAGTTCTAGTTTTTTAAGGAGTCTCCCCACTGCTTTCCACAATGGTTGCACCAGTGTGCATTCCCACCAGCAGTAGAAAAGTGTTCCTTTTTCCTCACAGTGAGGCCATTATTTTTAAATTAATTCAACAGCCTGTGAGTATGAAAGAAGACTTACTATGTTTGATTTTTTAATATTAATATATTATATTTTACTATATACAAAAATAGCTTTGCTAACACACATCACTTTTAAAGTGGTAATTTTCCTTTATTATCCTCTAATGAATGTTACACCTTATTACCTTTCAAGATGCCAAATTAACTGGATCCACGAAAACGCGCTACAAAGCCATCCTCAGCTGAGCACACTTGTGTTAACTGGGAACCCCCTGATATTTGTAGCAGAAACAGCGTTTGATGGGCCCAGGGCCCTGAAGCACCTGTTCTTAATCCAAACGGGAATCTCCAGCCTGGAGTTTATTCCAGCACACAATCTGAAGAGCTTGGAAAGTTTACATCTCGGAAGCAACTATATTTCCTCAATTAAGTTCCCCAAAGACTTCCCAACGGGAAATCTAAAAGTCTTGGATTTTCAGAACAATGCCATACACTACATCTCTAGAGGAGACACAGACTATCTGAGACCAGCTGCCAACCTGAGCCTTAACCTCAGAGGCAATGACATTAAAGGCATCCAAGCTGGGGCCTTCGAGTCGATGGTCTTGCAAAGTTTGAATTTTGGCGGGGCTGGTAACTTGTCTATTATATTCAGCGGTCTGCATAATGCGACTATCCAGTCGCTCTGGCTGGGGTCATATGAGGACAATGAAGACCAAGACCTGACTTCAAGCATGTTTGAGGGACTTTGTGAGATGTCTGTGGAGAGCATGAATTTGCAGATTCGCTACTTTGCTAGCCTCTCCTCGGCCACATTTCAGTGTTTCACACGCCTGCAGGAACTGGACCTGACAGATACCCACTTGGAAGAAATGCCCCTTGGAATTCCACATCTGACTTCACTGAGGAAATTAGTGCTCAGCGTAAATAGGTTTGAGCAGTTATGCCAAATTAACGCTGCTAGCTTCCCCTCCCTTACACACCTCTACATCAAAGGCAACAGAAAAAGACTCCAACTCGGGGATGGCTGTTTAGAAAAATTAGAAAATCTGCAGAAACTTGATTTAAGCCATAGTGACATTGAGGCTTTGGACTGTTGCAATGAGCAGCTCAAAACCCTACCCCACTTGAAAAGCCTGAACCTGAGCTACAACCAGGCCCTGGATCTCCAGAATGAAGCATTCAGAGCATGTCCTCGACTAGAACTCCTAGACTTGACATTCACTCAATTGCATATCAACGCTGCACAAAGCCCTTTCCAAAACCTTCAACTCCTGCAGGCTCTGAATCTCTCTCACTGCTCCCTCAATACCCACAATCAGCAGCTTCTAGCAGGCCTGCCAAATCTCCGGCATCTGAATTTACAGGGGAATTCCTTTCAAAATGGAAATATCCCAAAGACGAACCCATTGCAGATGCTGGGCAGTTTGGAGAGTCTGGTTTTATCCTCCTGTGGCCTCTCTTCCATAGACCAGGAGGCCTTCCACAGCCTTGGAAATGTGACTCATATTGACTTGAGCCACAACAACCTGACATCCAGCAGCATCAGTGCCCTCAGCCAGTTCAAGGGCATCTACCTCAACCTGGCCACCAACAGCATTCGCATTATCCCACCCCATCTCCTCCCTATCTTATCCCAGCAGAGCATCATTGATTTAAGTCACAACCCCCTGGATTGCACTTGCTCAAATATTCATTTCTTAACCTGGTACAAAGAAAATTTGCAGAAATTTGTGGACTTTGCGGAGCTCAGTTGTGCGAGTCCCCCGTCACTACAGGGAGTTCGGCTGTCTGGTGTTAACCTGTCCTGTGGGCTTACAGCTATGGGCATCTTCTTCCTGACAGTATTTTTGCTCTTCTTGGCTGTCCTCCTGATCTACATGATAAAATTCTTTTTCAGGTGGAAATATCAACACATTTAGTGTTGAAGGCTTCAGGGAGGACAGTGTTTAGTAAAATTGCCCTCAGTGCAGAAACTGGCATCTGTCTGTGACCAGACTTTTTCAGATCTGCTTCTGGCGCTGGGCTAGGACTGGAGGCACTTTTCTAAGCTTCTTATTCTTGCAAACCTTCCATGACAGGGAAACTGACTTGGACCAAACCCCAGGTGCAGTCTCTGTGAGAGACACAGAGCCATTTCCTTGTGGCAGGAGGTGAGGGAGGGGCTTCCCACCTGGAGGCATCTGCCCTCCCCTCTCTGTCCCTCCCAGGTCCTCTCACTCTGTCGCTGGAAGAAGAGCTCTAGGGCTCCCCCCTTGGCAGTGCCAGGGCCAGTCAGTCTGCTTCCCTACCTCCTCATGGGCAGGCAGTTTCACATTGTGCTTGCATCTCAATTCTCACAAAGATGTCCATTCAGGAAAAGTAGCACAGGACCAAGTCTCCAGGCTTGTTCCAAATGAAAAGAGGAAGACACAATGAATTTAAAAGAAAAGACAAAGTGAATACTGGTGTCAAATGAACTCCATTAACCTCTTTAATCCCTGGGTTTCTGAGGTTTCTGTAATGCCCCCAGAATACAAATTACTATAAAAAGACCCCCTTACATCCCCAAGGGTTAAGATGTCACTGGCCTCACCCATCCACAATCCAGGACGCTCTCAGCTACCTATTGGGTATTCTGGCTCTTAGGTTGCAGATTCAACTTACAGGTGGGCTGTGTTCCAACATGCTTTTATGTGGTCCTTATAAGCTGCTTTCCGACAGGTCCTAAGAGATAAATGGTGATTTGGTTGCCAGGGGGACCCTCAAAAGCCTATGCAACTTGGAGGGTGTCTGACAAAGTATATCCACAATGGAAATCAATGGAAGAAGCCATCCTTGCATAGACACATCTTCGGCTGGTAACCCAAGAATGTCAGCTTACTGAGAAGTTGTGTTTTGTTGACCGAAGTTGTCAACAACTTTTGTTTGCTAAAGTTGTCAACAAAGATTGTGCCAGTGATAGACAGGGGACAAGGACATTAAATGCAAATAGACAGAGAGGACAAGCTGGTAATGTGCTGTAGGCCTTCCCAAAGCCCAAGGGACCTGATATTCTAAAGTGTGGATGGAAGCAAGATTTCTAGGACCTCCTATACTCCAGTACCATATGGACAGTCACCATCCTCCTCTACACTCACGGATGGACAATATTCAGAAAAAAAATCCCATATGTACTGAATATATGTGGACTTTTTCATATTATTAATCCCTCAGTAGTACAGAGAGTTTGTATTATCTAAGATATAAGAAATCTGGGGATGGCTTAAAGTATACATGAAGATGTACAGATTATTTGCGATTATTATGCCATTTTACATAAGGGACTTGAGCATCTGAAGATTTTAGTATCCACAGAGAGTCCTGGAAGTGACTCTTCCCTGCAAACCAAGGACTGGTGGTATAGGCCTTGGTTAAATGCTCCAACTAATTTTAGGTTAGAGGTATTAATTTATAGTTCTGAAATTCTGATTAGATATCAAAGTAAAACTTGATCAGATTTACCGCCAAATCAACATTTATTATCCCTTAGGTGGGAACATGATGGTGGGAACATTACGACAGAACAGAAATGTGACAACTGATCCTCTTGGACTGTTTTTCTCTCTCAGGAAAATCTATACTGGCTGAGCTCCTGCTGTGTCGAGCCTCGTGCCTGCTCAGGATTCCAGCCCTTTGCCCTTGTGCCGCTTGGCTGGAAGGCTCTGCAATCCAACTCCAAGGGAGAGCCTGGATTTCAGGAGCTCCTCCCTGCCCTTACCAGCCCAAACCAAGTTATGTCACACCTGTGTGCTTCCTAGCTCCTTCCTTGTCTTTATGTGCTCATCAGTGCATGGAATTATCTTCCTCTCTTGCTTCTATTTGTTTTGTCCTGTCTCCCCCAAGGGTAAGCTTCATGACCAGGTCTTTGCCCAGAGGAGTCCTGGAATAGGCCCAGGACAAAGCAAGGACTCAATATATCTTTATGGTTGGCTGCTGGCGTTTGGCCTGGCCTCTGAGCCCTGAGCTCTTACCAGCACCTACTTCTGCCCCGGTGCCTGTCCCACCTTGCCCTAGCTTCAGTCCACATTGTCAGTGGCCCCAGACCTTCCACACGTTTCTTATCAGAATTATCAGCACATTTTGCAAAAAGGGACTTCTGGTACTTTAAGCCAAGGAACTGGGATTGTTTTGGATGGAGGTTGGCTCTGATTCTCAGCCCAGTTTCTGACTCCATGTAAAATCCTTTCTTACTCTTACTCTTCCTGCTCCTCTCAGACCCCACAGTCTAAGATAAGACTCCATTCTTAGCCAACACCAGCCTATTTTGTTGCTTTTGGATCTTGTCTGTAAGCTGCAGAAGGGAAACCCTGACTGGTAACCCAAGACCCTAGAGCCACACTGTCCTAGCTAACACTTAGTGTGGAACTTGGAAACTCAGAAGCATTGTGTAGAACATCTCTGGTGCAGGGCTAGTCAGATAGCTCAGTGGACTAAAGTACCTGCTTAGGTAGAGCTCAGGGACTGCAGTCGATCCCTGGCATCACAAGCTGTGCCAGTCCTGCCTCCAGGACATTCTCAGATGGAGATTGAGACTAAGCATGGTGGCGCACATGCCCGTAATGCCAGCACTATGGGAGGCTGAAAACAGGAGGATCACTCGGATTCTGATCTGCATAGTGAGACCCTGCAGACCCTGTACTAAATACATTAAAAAGTAAAGAAAAAAAGAAAATCTCTGATGCAGACTGTTTCACATAGAAGACGATAGGGATTGCGCCTTAGCAAGACACTGCCACCCTCCAAGGGATACAACTCGCTGTTCTGTCACAGCACACTAATCTAGGGCTTTGTGACAGCTCCTCAGCTCTAAGCAACAGTAAATTCACCCCACCAAGTCAGAAAGGGAGCTTTTTGATGGCTGCTGCCAATTTTATTGCTTTATCTGGTTACTAGGATAGAATCTGTGGGCACGGCGTGTTTATTGGTCTTATGCATTGCATGTTGTTGCTACCCTGACAAGCTACTCCTATAAAAATGTGTTATTATTGCATGGTGGAGCTCAGCGAGCTGACCCTGCATTTTAAAGTGTACTGAAGCAAATAGCTTTGAAGTTCATAAAAGCTAATGGGCCTCCATCACAGAGGGCTTTCTGTGGACGGCAGCTCCTACAATCTAGGAAAGAATTATACCTTCCCCTGGCCAGGTGCTGCTGCTATTAATGGTACAGCAGAGGCCTGAACATAGGCATTACCTGAGAAAGGCCAACACTGAAAATCGGTATAAGTCTCACTCACCCAACTCTCTGATGAGTGAGTACTGATTATGGAATGACTGGCTTTTTAATGTTTTCTCCTATTCGTTTAGTATATAAGAGAAACAACTGACCATGTTGACAGTTTTTTTTCTTCTACTCTGAATACTGGAGAGAGACTTAACATGAATTGCTGCAGGAGCAGAAGTGGTTCTAAGCGAGCCAGGCCCAGGAGCCAATTGTCTGATACACTGTGCTTCCTATTTTCTTTCTTAATTACTTAACTTTTAATCTTTGATCATCTTATATCTGCCTGAGATTTTGCTGTGTCTGTTTGACTTTTTACTAAGAACTATGGCATACGCAATATAAGTATAAATAAGATAAATAAGTATAAATAAGAATAAAAGCAAAATTGAAACCTGTACAACAGTTTTTCCTTTTGGAAGTTTGAAAGTCTAACAAAGCAAGAGAAGCCTAAGGGAAACAGAGGTGGACGAGCTCAGTGTGGGTCCCGAGCTCAGCTGGACACTGTAACCATCTGGAGAATTCTGTGCCCTATCCCTAGACATTGGAATTCTGGTCGACGAGGGCTGTCCTGGTCTCTTGGCCAACCTGTCTCCTGTAAAATCCTTCGCTAATCTTAATTTTGTCCACCAGTAGCAGAAGCATGAGGAGTTCCATGAATCAAATGAGTTCCATAGCTTCTGCAGACCCTACAAAGGAAATGTCTCAACAAAAATGTGCCGAGAGTGTTAAGGAGCCTTCAGCTCCTGAGATGACACCAGTCCCTGTGCTCAGTCCCCTGCCACCGCTGCCTGCTGCAGGACTCCTCTCCAGAGCCACACTCCTGTCCTACCCTGTGCCTGCCATGCTCACCACATCCCAGCTCTTTACAGCTTGAAGTTAAATGTTATGGGATGTAATAAGGAAAGAATTCCTCTGTGGTTTATACTTAAAATCTGTCACTTCTCATGGAAGTTGAAGCAGCGCCGTTCATCGAAGACCCTCACATGTTGCTCATGTTGAGTTAGTGTCCTTGGGCGCTTGACAAAGACATGGGGCTGAAGCCTGCCTAGATAAGCAGAGCACAGGTGACTGCCCTGCACCTGTCCATCTCCTTCTCCTTCCATGTTGGTTTAGGGGCTTTCTGAACAGGTCAGGGCAACACTTTTCTCTTTTCTTCTTAGACCCCATCTGATTAGGTAGAAATAAATTAGGGGATGCTCTGAACACATAGGGAGATCTTTCATGCTCTTAGGTGGAAAACATTAATACTATCCACGTCTCAATTCAATGATCAGAGAAATACACAACAATGAAAGAAAACTGTATACCTATTAAGCCGACAAGGAGACAGCTGGATAATAGTGTAGGTGTGATGTAGGGTTATAGAAATCATATGACCTGCTTACCGGAGTGTAGACTGGTAAGCCCTTCTGTGACTATCAGGCAATGATTAGCTTAGATATGTGGCCTAGCATATTCAGCTATCTATCTATATACCTATATATCTCTCTATATATAGGTATAGATATAGATATGTAAATTTGAGTCTTTTATAGGTAAATGGATGCAACTAGAGACTATTGGTAAGTGGAATAAATCAGAGACACATGTGCAAACATATTATCTTGCTAGTGTGAGAACCTGAAAGAGCCAATCAAATCTGAAAGGTGCAATAGATACTGTAAAAGGGAAATAATCTGTTCAGTGCAATGGAAAAACTAGGATGAGGAAAAGGACAAAAGAAATAAGGGAAAAATTATATTCATGTATGTATACACTATGGTTTGGGTAACTACTGCTGATTTCTGCTTGACTATTGAAAGAGCACTCAATACTTAGATTTTTTTCTTTTTAATTCCTTTTTTTCTCTTCCTCATTTTGCATGTATTTGGCACAGGGTCTCACTATGCAGATTGGACTTCTAGTGATCTTCCTATTTTCAGCCTCCTCAGTGCTGGCATTATAAGTGTGTGCCTCCGTGCCCAGACTGGGTCATTGGCTCAGTGTGCCCCGGGGATGGGGGACTGAACCCTGATCCCTGCACTTGCCAAAGCAGGTGCTTAGTTTTCTGAGCTATCTCATCAGCTCTCTTCTTTTTAATTTCTTATAACTTTTTAAAACCAATTTTACAGGTTTATATCTGGTAACCTAAAGGACTAATTTGAAGATTACATTATGTAATACAACAACCATAGTTGAATTCTTATTAGTTTGTTTAATGAAATTTTGTATCATTTCTAAAGCATTTTTTGTTTTGTTTTATTTTTGCCATTTTGTACTCTCCAAAAATAAAAACCATGGTTTACAAATTCTGCTCTGGATTTGTATAGCAAGGAAGTTTCACATGTTTGTAAAAACTTTAATTGCAATATTATTTGTAGGAGAGAAAGTTCATAGCAGTTTGAGTGGACATCCTAAGAAAATGTAGGCAAAATGGGGAGAAATGCCCAATACTGGGCACAATAATGTAGTTAGAAGTAATGGACTAAATACAGTTATCATTGAATCTTAAAATCTTTAGACTGTGCCAATTTAGCAAAACTTAAAAAAAGAAGGACTTGTGAACTGGACGTCCTCCAAAGCAATGTGAGTGGAAGGATTTATAAGCAGAAAAAGGAAGTTACATACAGAAAAATCTCGATTTATTACAGCTCTGTATTTTCCTTTCTTTGGTGTGGTTCCTTGAGTCATTTGCTTCATATGATCAGTTAGGTGCCTGTGACTGGTTACTTCTGACTTCTGTAACTGACTGGGACCCAGTTGATGCATGAATATACATTTGTGTAAGGTGAGAGTTGTTTATATACTAAGTTAGGTTGCAGTTCCTTTAGGCATAGAGACAGCTTTAGGCCATGTTTCACTAAGTTTAATACATATAGAACTTCATAGTGCCCAAACCAATTGATTTATTAATAGGATCATCTGCATAAATTTAAAATTACATATGCATAATTATATATATATATATATATATATATATATATATAATTGTTTTGTACATACACCTTTTCAGTTTCAAGAAGACAAACCACTGGCATACATAGTTGCTTAGATGGTACAGGAGGGTAGAAGAGAGTATTAGGTTAAAGTCAGTGAACTCAGCCAGGTTCCATGTACCAAGATCTGAAGACTAATGGGTTGGGGAGATAGCATGGTGGCATAAGCACCTGCCTCACAAGTGCAAGGTCCCGAGTTTGATCCCCAGGGCCACAAAGAAAAATAACAGAATAAGATCTGAGTAGTAAGATGGCCTCCATCATCCATACCTGAAGTTCTCTAGCACACACACAAGCACACACAGAAGAAAAAATAATAATATAGCATATGTATGACAAAAGGTCACACAATCATTGCAATTAAAATACATTTAGAGACTTTAAAATATATTTGTATTTTAATGGCCAAGCAAAAGAGTCTGATAGCATGCCTGCCTTTTTTTTTTTTTTAGCCAAATATCATCCCTAAATTAAACACTGACAGAGGAGTTGATGGGCTTGCTATGAGTTTAGTAGCTTCTTACTTATAGTTCCAATTTTCCACGTAAGGACAACCAAGGAAACACGTTAACTGATTTTTTTAAGGAAGACTTTTGGTTTTGCAAAATCAAAGAATAAAGGGAAAGGAGGCGGTGTGTTTCTAAGGGTTGTGTTTTCTGATCTTCAAGCCAACCTTTCTCTGGCGCGTGTTCCTCTTCCTCCAGACAGCAGAGGGCGCCATGGCTATTCCAAAGGTCACCAGGGGTGGCGTAGTTCTTTCAAGGCATTAGTCTTTTACAGAGGCCGCATCCAGTCTCAATGGGGATAGATCCATTTCCAACTCGGAAAATTATTGCAGCACTGCACCCTTTACTGCAAAAAGGACTGAAGTTTTGGACTCTTTTTGCGGGGAGTGGGGGGCCGGGTAAAGCCTGTGGAGCTGGGGATTGAACCTCTGCCACTGACGGCATTTGCCTGAGCAGGTGCTTAAGCAACTGAGCTAAGCCACAGGCCTCTCTAGGGCTGAGGTTTTGGGTAGAGATTTAGCCACCTTCATGCTTGAGGACGCAGAGCTGCCAGCGTGACATACAAACACTTTATAAGCTACAACACACTTGCCGCAGGGCTTACATACACCGTTCTTCACATCCCGGATGCTGCCAGCCAACTCCAACAGCGCTTCATGGAACAGAGGATGAATATTTTGAAGAGGCTTTCAGCTTCGCCATATTAATAGACTTTTGTACAGTTCTTTTGGGGTAATAACTCGTACCTCTGTGCCAGAGGTCTTTTGTCTTCCCGTATCGAAGCACAAAGGGCTGGCTTGTTTCCCAGTGTGTCCTGAACGGTGGTCTGGGGACAGATTCCCCTTTTTGAAGAACTCGCCTCTGTACAAGTATGGAGACTGTTGAATCAAATTTTGTAGGAAGCCATGGGTTTGGGCTGGCTACCTAGACTGGGCCTAATTGACCAAAGCAATCCGGAGTTCAATCAGAATAATTGGGTTTGGGCTCAGGGCAGAGGTCCTGTGACCGTTTAACTGATTGCAACAGTTAGAGTGGAGGAAGGTCATCCTGATTGGCTCAAAGATCTGGCCTCAGATTGGTGCAGCACCCTTCCACCTGTGGGGTTGGCAACAGGAGGAGTGGCCTCGGCGTCTGTGGCGTGGACCCTCTCCTGGCTGGGCTGTTCTCCTGCTCTGCCTCCTGGCCACTACGGGCTTCTACTCTGAGGTGTCGCCTAGAAGCCAGCTGCACACAGACTAAATCCTCATGCAACGTGAGTGAAGTTAAGCTTCGTTATTAAACGGTGGGTGTCAAATGTTATGTCCACCAAGGAAAAGCCGACTAACACACTGGTTGAGCGCTTGTGAGTTAAGCTGTAACCAATGGACTTGATTGTCTAGGCCGTAGCCCACTGGGGTTTCTATGCCTTGATTCTGTTTCCCACTAAGTGCTGTCTGAGAACATGGCTAGTGGGTGTTCTGGGACCTGGTTCTTGTTCTAGGAGCTTCCTGGTTCCATTTTATTTTGCTCAAATATATTCTCCTGAATTGAACGGGTATAAGGAATTTTATTTATGTTTTTGATGAAGTCGGCAGGATCTGAAGCAGAGCTTCAGAGACCCAGTGTCATCAGGCTACCAGGCCTAGTTACTTCCTGTCTCCTGTTGTGTTCACTTCCTGGTGGGTACTAAGGGTCATTTTGTGCTGTGTGGGAGCATCTGGTTACTGTCTGAGTTAGAGTGTGGTATCTGAAGTCCAGGCCAATTTCCTGTGTAGGAATTCTGTAGTGTTTGATTTTAGTATGTGGATTTTGTTATGTTTTAAAGAAATGAGCGAACTTTGCTAGCAATGATTGAGAATCATAGAGGTTACAGTAAGAGAATTTTTGTTTGGGCAGAATTATTTATTTGATGATCAAGATCACAGAGGGCCGGGCGTGGTGGCGCACGCCTGTAATCCCAGCACTCGGGAGGCTGAGGCAGGAGGATGGATGTGAGTTCGAGACCAGCCTGGGCTACAAAAGTGAGCTTAAGGCCAGCCTGAACTGCATAGTGAGACCCTGTCTCAAAAAGCAAAAAAAAAAAAAAAAAAAAAAAGATCCCAGAGAGACAGTAAGAGCTACTTAAAATCAGCATGTACAGTCTTTTAAGCGACTAAATGAAGGGAAGAAAGCAGTTCTTTGTAGAAGTTGAGTCCTTAGATCAGCTGGGTCTGTCTTTAACCACCTTTGTGCCTTTGTGAAAACCTACAGCTCGGATCAACAACATGAGGTGTCTTGGCTGGAGGGGAGATGCTTTTTTTCTACTGTACCTGTTATTGTACTGGGCTCTGCTTTGAACTCAGTAACTGAACACAGGGTGGGAAGCTTCATACTTGTTTTGGAGATGTACTTTTAGCAAAGGAAATCTGCATCAATAGAAAAAGTCTGTTTTTAAGGGCGTCATGTAGTCTGCACCTGGAGGACAGGGGAGACATAATGGCTGAACTAGCTGCTTATTCAGTGAAGAAGTTCTGTGATGAGCCCTAAGTGGCTCAGGTATGTACTTGGTGTCTCCACAAGTGCTGGAAGGGAAGTCGGCAGTCCCAGTGTCCTTTAGGGCGGTGGGTGGTAACAGGGTGTGTCAATTAGAAGTCAATCCCCCCTTCCAGATGACCCAACCCCCTTGCTGAAATGAGTAAAATGGTCAAAGGGCAAAGTGAATATGCTTAGAGTAAAATAAATAGCCCTTTGAAATAGAAATGATGGCTTATAACAAAGTCTGTCTAAATATTGTCAGATATTTTGCTCTGAGAAATAATCTTCAGAGGATTGATAAGAGTTGGTTTGGAGGGTTTATATTTAAGCAAAGCTTTATGTTTCACTGTCTAATATTTGCAACTTAAAAGTAATCAACCTACAAAAGCCATGAAATTTAGGATTGTGTTTTCTGGACTCCTTCAGAAGTTTGTTCAGTGAAGATTCCAAGCATAACTGCTAAGAAAAGAGAAATAGCTGAACATAAATGGGATGGAAGTTTGCAGACCAACTTGTTAGAATTTTAGTAATTTTCCTTAGTGGCTTCAAATCTTGGAGTCTAGGTGTAAGTTGAATGGTAAGTAATGAGGGACATGCCTGAGCCATTTGCAGGTACATACTAAACTTGTTCTCTTCTAATCATTCCGATTGGATTGTGTGTAGGAGGAGGAGGGCTCATGAGAGGAAAATCTCATTCTGATTTGCTAGCAATGATCCTATTACCTTTGATTGGAGTAGGATACTGGCAATCACTCTGCAAAAGGCTACTCATGGCTTCTATTGGAAAAATATGTAATGCTTCCTCATTCGAAAATATTGAAATATTGAAATATTGAGTAAAGAAATATATTCTTTTAACAGATATTTGGCCCCAGGTGAGATAAATTCTGCTAGGGATAGGGATCTGTGACAAGCAGAACAGATATAATTCCTTACTCAGAGTGTCATAGAAGAAATGGGTGCATATACATAGAACATGAAAAAATATGGAAAAAGGGAGGCAAAGCTTTTGGTACAAAATTATCTGCATGGAAGTGAATGATTGGATTAAACCTCCAGCCCGACATATTTGTTTCCATGTATTTAATACAACATGGCTCTGGCCTCACAGTTCAATAACTGATAAGAATCCTACTGGGTGGGGGGGGGGGGCTGGCAGGATGGCTCGGTGGTCTAAAGCACCTGCTTAGGAATGCTTAGGAGCCAACAGGGACCAAGGTTCAAATCCCCAGGACCACATGCTGCGCCAGCCCTGCCCCTTGGGCAGCCTGAGCCGGCCATAATAAAAAATAAATATTAAAAAAAAAAAGAATCCTGCTGGTAAGGCTGGGGAGATAGCTCAGTAGCCTATGTGCCAGCCTACTGGAAAACACAAGAACCTGAATTCAATCCCTGGTACCACATGTTGTGGTAGCCCCAGAACCCTGGGTGGTTTGTGTGGGCCACTGAGACCAGGTGTGGTAGTGCATGCCTGTAATCTCAATGCTGGGGAGGCTGAGACAGGAGGATTTCTACAAGTCTGAGCTCCGTAGTGAGATCCTGTACCAAATAAATAAAAGATTGAAAAAAAAAAAAATCCTGCTGTTAGAATATCCTGGTTTCATGCAGTGTAAAGGAGGAGCTTGTATTTTATTCTGTGTGCACACAAGAAAAAGGTTGCCTTTTGAGAAAATGTTTCTACAAACTATGGGATATGCTCATCTACACAGTTCCCATGGGAAGCAACCAGTATTCAGCCTTTGAAGAAGTTCACTAGCATTGAAGGGTGCTATGAAGTAAATGGAAATTGTAATACATGGCCAAGTAGTTAGTTCATCAAAACTAGAAATAACTCCTTGTGCAAGAAAGGTAAGGCACGTTTCGGTGGAGGAAGCTAAAGTATGAAAGATTTGTGCTGTGTTTTGAGCAATAATTCTGTCGGCCTAAGATAGAATGATCAGCTGTTGCAAAATGAGAGGATGAAAATACTCCTGATAACTGATGAATAGACATTGTATATTTGTGGAGGCTGAGACATGTGAAAGAAATTTTTGTACTCAAACTAATTAAAATTCAACAGGGTTTATACATTTTTTCCTGAAAAATGAGCATTAATAACAAAGGACTACTCAACAGTTATGATTTGGAGTGTTACATTGTACTGATCAAGAATTTAGAACTTTCATTTTGGAGTTTCCCAGCCTCAAGCTCTCTGTTGCTTCTTTAGGAACTATTCCAGAGGATTTCTAGAGTATGTTAAAGTGAGATGATCATTCAGCCCACCTGATCTGTAAAACTGTGTGGCTGTCATTGTTGGATAGGGCTGGGGAGATAGCTCAGTGATGTAAGCGCCTGCCTGGCAAGCATGAGGGCCTGAGTTTAAAAAAAAAAAAAAGTCAAATCATTGTCTAATAAATGGTTCTGGGTCTTCTTTGACCCGTGTTTATATGAATGTTAACGTGTTTCAAAAATCTGCTGGTCCTGACATAATGGTGTCCAGAATGATTTTAGTAACTGTAAGCTATGGGCAATAGAAACAAAATTTCTTTGTCAACTGCACCGCTGTTGTGGTGAAATCTCCTCAGCTGTCTAATCATGGCCACTCCAAGTCTCATTTCACAGGTGGCTAATTGTTTGCTCTGGGCTCAGGTGTGTTCCTCCTCGTTGAGCCTGATGAACAGACCCTGCCAAATAAGCATGTGGGACCTTTGAGAACTTACTGTTGGGCTTGGTGAGAGTTCTTAGAACTAAAGTAGAAAGACGACTGTTTCTGAGACTGCTGCTGCAAGGTCAGACAGAAGAGAAGTTGAGTGAAAATCAGGGAAATGCTCTGGTTGTCTTCACACAGACCAGCACGGCTGGGATTTTTGAGATGTACACTTTGAGTGAGGTCCACAAGGCTGACCCAAATCAGGTTGCTGTGCTGACTGCTTAATGGACACTGCCGTATATGCGTGCTTTGGTGAACAAAGCTGGTATTGGGTAGAAGGGAAGGTGAACAATAAGCATGAACTCATGAAGGGCCTGGGTGTCTGCCTGCTAGTTCTTGAGTTTTCAAAGCTTTTCTTACTAATAGATCTGTCCCTCAGCTCATCATAGAATGCACAGGATCATATACATTTTGGGAAACAAAACTGATAGGGTGAATGATTCTACACTCTTCTTACCACCTACCCTGTAACAGAACTTTGGGGCCTAGATTTGAGTGTGTATCTTGCCATCTAAGGGTGACCTCTATGCCCATTGAGCTATATTTGTAAGGTAAAACTAAGGAAAAGCTTGCTGAGAACCAGGTGATACATGAAGGGGTGGACAGCTCTTCTCAAGATACCTGAACAGTAGTGCAGTGATAAAGGTCTTAGCCCTTTTAACTTTTTCTTACGGCTACCTTTGTGCCAGACGTGAGTAAACTAGCAACTAGACGCTCATAAACTTGTGTTCTCCTTACTGTAGTTTTACTCAGCTGTGGGGTGATATGTTCCTTACTGTGGGCCAGGAAAGAGGCCGCAGTTGGTAATCCTTTGCATATGCTTTAATGGATTGGCTGGGACTCAGCTACAGAAAATTAAGAAAAAATAGGCTTTTGATGTAAGTTGGGTAGATTCCTCTCCTTGGTTGTTCTTAAGCCATCTCACCTTCATTTCTGAAGACCTTAGCTAAGAAGCATGCTCCAAATTCTTGGTGTTGTGCTTCTCATATTATCAGTGTCCCATATGCTGTGTTTTCTCAAAGACTCTGTGTGTGTGTGTGTGTGTGTGTGTGTGTGTGTGTGTGTGTGTGTGTTTGGGGGAGTGGTTGGCCATCTACTGGATGGTAACTTCTCTTTCTTTGTGAGAATGAGAGCTCAGATTTTTGGTATGAGGGCACGGCATTCAGGGATGGTGCCCTACATTTTGATTATTATATTACATGGTTGGGCGGAGGAATGGAGTTTACAGGAGGCCACTGATTGGGGCTGGGATCCCTCCAGTGGGCCCAACAGGCCCGCACACAATGTGGAGTTGAATTACAGTAAGGGAGCTTTGGCTGGGGGCAGGTGGCCTTCTAGCCAGCTGATTTAAATAAACACTGAACATCTCAGTGTTCCTCTAAGTGCTATCTGAACATATTGTTGGGCATTCTCAGAGACCACTCTGGATCTGGGAACTGTCCAATTTGCGAATCATTTGTTTTGCTTTGCTAGAATGTACTACATTTAAATTAATTGGTCTAGGGAATTTCCTTCTAACAGGACTGATAGCCCACTGTTAGCCAGTGATCTTCTAGGAGGTGATGACTGTGTCTCTTGGGATGCAGTATCCTAGGATCCAGGGAGATGCAGCTGTGCTTTTAGTCCAGGGCCCTTGGTCCGGGGTCTGATGTTTCTGAATTCCCTAAAAACCAAACCTAGGTCAGGACTGTTGGCTTTTAATAGGCAAAAGTATGAAACTTGGGTTTGTCAAAATCCTGGTCACTTCTAACTTTTCTAGATAGGAGATGTTTATAGAATATTAACTAGAATAGGGATAGAACAGAATACCAAAATATCGTGGTGAAGATTAAGTTAAACTTACTAGTGGAAAGGAAATTAAATTTAGAAAACTATTCAGTCATCTCGTTCTCAATGATTGGCCTCTACTGCAGGAAACAAATTTCCAGTTAATAAAGCTGTACTTGTTCATGTTGCATTTGTGTCGTGAACCGAAAATGCTAGATGGGAAATTGTCTGCTGATTAACTATAGCTAATAGAGGAGCTCTACTACAGAGAATGATTAGCTTCCTTTGCTTATGTTTCCCCACCAATCATCAGACTTGTAACTTAGTACAGTCTGATTTATCTGTGTTAGGAAAGAGAAAATAGGATGGCCGAGACCATCCAGAGAGGATCCTGCATTTGTACTGTTATGTGATGTTTCCTGCTGTTTTCAAAGATCAAATGTTTTAGAACCAGGAAAGATTGGATTGAAATTCTAGTGCACTATTCAGGGTATTCATGGAGCAATGTCTGCAGCCTTTCTGGGCCCGATACCAGTGATCATGAACCTTTTAAAGATGAATGCTCAACCTGCAAGCTAAAAGCCACTTATCATAAATGCCAACATTGCAACTAAACTTGAATGCTGAGTTTTAGTCCAGAAAAAGCAACTCATTCATACACGCATATCTTTTGTTTCAAAGACAAATAACATGCATGCCATATGCTCATCACCAGCGGGCCCTGTGTCTTCCTCTGTAAGATGGGGGGGCACCCTACGTGCTATGAGGATTATACTGAGGCTCCAACATAAGAGGGCAGAGGAAAAGCATTTTACCCAGTGTTAAGTATCGATCACTTCTTTCCTGATAGAGTAGTGTCAGTGGCTTTTCATGGTGGGTTTTTGTTTTGGCCAAGGCTTAAAGCTCTAGTTATTCTTGACCTTAGCTGTAGGCAAATTCAAGCACAGGTGATGAACACATCCAATACTTCCCAGGCCTCTCTCACAAGCCACCCGCCCCTCCTAGGCCCTGGTCATAAACCCAGGGCCCAAGGCCTCTTCCTAGAGATTTTTGAATGAATGGATCTGGGATAGTGTGTGGAAATTTGTATGCTTAATAAATATCCTAAGTAACTGTCCTGCAGGAAGTTGAGAAATAGTAGTAACAGCTTCTCAAACTGTAATGGGAGACAACTTGGCCATCTCAAAATGCAGAAAAGCAGTGGATCTGGGCTGGAATTAAGGTCATGTTTCTAGAATGCAGATGCAGTTGTTGGTAGTTTTAGGGCCACACTTTCATAAGGGTGTTGAGGGGCTTGGTATTAGTTACTACCCATGGGAAATAGCCTAAAACCCTATGATTTTACCACCTGGAGGAAGGGGAATAAATTAAAGCATTAACCTGTATATCAGGGATTTGTTTTATCTTTTTGATATTCATTGCACATTGGAACCACCTGAGAGTTAATGTAATTATAGATTCCTGAGTCCAAGCTTTAGATTTTAATTCCCTGTTGTGGTCAAAGAGATAGCATCTGAGTTACTTAACAGCTGTTTAAGAGCCTCAGAATTTTCAGCCCCACTTAAGCCTTCTCAACCAAGATGTGCAGGGTTCCCACGTGACTTGTGTGCACTTAGAGCTGAGCTGTGCTGCTGCTGCCCAGGTCTCTGAAGTGTTTGTCTCTTCTAAGCGCTTAGCTGTTGAGGGCCCAATGTGACTGCCCCACATGGGCTGAGCAGTATCTTTTTAAACAGTTTGCTTACCTTAGTACCTGTGTCCAGTTTGTGAACTCTCCAGTTCTTCTTGCAGCCTTGCACTCCAACCCCTTCTCAATCCTCATTCCTATTCCAAAAGGCCTCTTTGAGCAGGCTGCACTCCACTGTGATTACACAGTTGCATGGACTCTTTATATTGTTTACATTGTCAAAAACTATTTACATTGCCAAAAACAATCTGTTATGCATATAGCCCTCATCTGGTTAAGGAATTACTATATTCGAAGTACATATTGAAATATACTTGCATTTCAAAATCTTAAAGTGACATTGAAAATGGGACCCATCAAATTGTCCCAGTGGACAGATGCATAAGAGCTCAACAGTCCAGTTGCTGGCCCTTGAGACACCTCTTCTTTCTACTCCCCTCACCACTGGGAAATGAATCCAAAAATCCATGCACAATCAAGTAAGACATTTATCACTGAGCTATAACCCAGCCCTTCTTAAAGTTTTTATTTTGACGCAGAGTTTGCCTAAGTTGCTTCAGCTGATGTTGAGTCTGAGATTCTTCTGCTTTAGTCTGCTGGATAGCTGGGTTTATAGTGTGTGTCACCATGCTTGACTTAATGACTTCTTTAGCTACATCCAGAACAGAACAGGGTTGGTACATTTGAAACACTACCCTTTTTATCCCGTTTGACTTTATGTATTCACCCTAAATTGCTTGATAGTTACTGCTGCGATTGTGGTTACTATTTGGCTCTGAGATATGTGTATTTCGTATCCTCCATGGGTTTTTCCGTCAATGTGAACGCTGACTTTTCTTCACAGCATGGTATCAAGTGCTATTGAAATGATCATTTTCATAATTATTTTAAAAATGTGAGTCTCAGGAGAGTGATTTCCTTTCTCTTGTGACTTATTTTGTAGAAGAGAAGGGGGAGGTGGATCTTGGCTAACAGTAGAGGTTAGGATGTGGGTGGTCCAGTTTGGGTGCAAAAGTTCAAGACCTGTTTCTGCCAATTACTATAATTAGTTGTTAAACCATGTTTGCTATGCCATGCTTTCCTGGTGGATAAAATGAAACAGCATCCATATCAGAGGAAATGCAGAATAAATGAGAAGCTGCACATGAAGTCTGCAGTGTGGTATTTGGAGGTAAGAATGCTCCCAAAGGTAGCTAGCCACTAATGAACCTTTTTGGTTCTATTCGTTTTGGCAGCTACTCACTGATATTTTCTATGCTAGACAGATAATCAAGAGGCTTAAAGTCCAGTACTACAAAGAAATAGCTCCCAAATGATGCAGTGAGTCTGTAAAGGAGATGTACAGGCATTGGGCAAGGCTTCCCCCAGACACCAGAGCCCAGAATACTTACCTGGAGGAAGCTGAGTTACATAGGGTGAGTTATGTGGGATTTTCCTTCAGTGAATCCCTTCCAAGGGATAATGTAGTTCCCTACCAGAACTCAGTTCCTCCAAGAGCAAGTTATAAAAGAGCAGGCCTGGCCCTTGAGGACCTCTGGCTTCCTGTTCCAGGCTTCAGTCTCCGCTGTGTGTGCTCCTACTTTTGTGATGCTATAAGGACACCCTTGCCAGAGCCAGAATGAATAGCATCATTCCATTTGGGACTTCCAGTGTCCCAGACTATAAACTACACTCATTCTTTGCTTTATTAAAGTACTCAGCCTCATGTATTATAACAGCTCAAAATGGCCTGAAGGGGTAAGAGCACGTTTAAGAAGCTGGCTTTGTGCTATGCTTGCTTCGCCAGCTCATATACTGTAGCAGCTTACCTTTATTCTCATGACCATGAGGGCTATTTAAAGGTTTAAAAAAGTATTACTGCCAGGTGGTTTGCACCTGTAAGTCAAGCACTTGGGAGGCTGAGGCAGGAGAACTGCTGGGAGTTGGAGGCCAACCTGAAGTGTGTAGTGAAACTCTCTCAAAAAGACAATAAATAAAATAAAAACAGGTATCACTATAGTGTCCTTGCATTTGAGAAATTTTTTTAAAACAAAAAAAAAGTGTAAAGGCGAGGAGTGGAGGAAAACAATCAGTCCAGAGGTTGCTGTGGTCCTCTAGGGAAGACAGTGTGACAGACGGAGGCTGTTGGCGGCATTTGGGGTGGATGGATGACAGTGTCGTGGAACTGGTGGGTCTTAGGGAGTTTTATGGCTTATGTAAAGGAAAGAAGTGAAGTGGAAACCTATGATTTGGCCTGGAGGGAAGATGAGCACAGTGTGCTTTCAGTAGGGGCAGAACTAGAGTGGGTACGACTCTGGCGACTGTGAGAATGAGGTGCCCAGCAGAAAGGCCCAAATAGTGAAAGATGAAGATGAGTGTAAAGCAATGCACAATGAAAGATGAAGCAGGGAGCATGGCACAGAAGGCAGGGCACTCAGAGGAGGAAGAAGAATGAAGTAAAAAGGGAACAGAAAGCAGAGCTAGAAGCCAGGAGAGAGGAGTGGGAGGGCAGAGGGGTGCTCTGGGGGGATGGGCTACATCAGTGACATCTGAGCCTGACATTCAGTGAGCATCTCTGGCCACCCCTGGAGAGCAATGCTGTTCATGTGGCAGACACAGATCCTCATGGGTGAGGAGAGACAGGAAGACCAGGTAGTAGCAAGTGTCTTAGGACAGCTGAGAGGGGAGCTAGGGGAGAAAGGAAGCATGAGAGGGTGAGAGGATGAAAGGTGAAGGGAGATACAGGTACTGCACGGAGCAGGGTCCTTGGAGAATGGGGGGAGGTACTGGTGGAGGATGGTGAGGGCAAACCTTTTGGACCAGTGGCACTGCACTCATCGCGGGTGTCTGTATCATTAAAAGATCTAAAACACGGAGAATGGATTATTTATTTATTTATTTATTGGTGGTACCGGAGATTGAACTCACCACCTTGCACTTGCCAGGCAGGCACTTCTTCTACTGAGCTATCTCCCTGGCCCAAGGTGGATCTTTTAGAGCTTTTAATGATACCAACAGTGCCCTGCAGCATGCATGCCACAAGTAGGGTGGAAGAACGGATGCTTCTTGGGTGATTGTAGTGATGATGGTGAGTGTGGGCACGGGGCCAGTTAAGTTCTAGACAGGGAGGGAGGCTGGCAGGAAAGAACAGCAGGGACTCAAAAGGCCGAACTGAAGGATGTGCTGTTTGTATAGGGTGAAAGAGAGAAGGCAAAGCCTGCTGTCCACCAAAAGCAATGTGTAAAACTCTGACTGCCTGTAATGTAGAATACTAATATCTGGGGTGTGGTTGATATATGCATATTTGAAAAAAGAACTGGTCATTATCTTTCATGCTAAATTTTTATTCAATGTTATGCAACTGCATAAGTATAAATATTTGTTCAATATACAACAATTATGACATCCATGGGGAGAATTTCTTAGAGAAAATAAGACTGCAAACACTTTATTGCACAGATTCTAACAAACTTTTGAAGCTGGCAAGTCTACAGCTGGGAGCACTACCAAGGAGCACACCGTACAATCACAGAGACTGACCAACTAGAACACAGGAGAGTGTCTACCAGCCCACTTGGGCAGTTCACAACAACAGGTATTACATGAACGCAACCTTAAGTACTTTACTCATCCAAAATGCAAAAACATTTGGCAAAAATGATAATACACTATACAAAATATACATAAAAATATCCTTTGTAAACAAGCAGCTAGTTGTGCTTCAAAGAAAACTGGACAGTTAAAAAGCAGAGGCTGTAAACCATGAGTTACTTCCCAAACAGACCTGTCTCGATGCTCAGTGTAGAAGGATAGGTTATGACCACTGCCAAACAGATATGTATTACAAGTCTTGAGACCACTTTGGAAACCCATTTATGTTCTTGTAAAGAATATTTTGTTTTCTCAGTTTTACAATAAAATAATGAAGAAAGGCTGTAATTGCATGGAAAAAAATAGGGGCAAAGAGCAGATAGTTTTCCTTTTGGCAGGGGGCCCTGCCAACTTGCTTTACCATGAAGGATAGCCAAGTGGAGGGTAAGTTACGCCTTTGTCTTTGTGGAGTGTTTACAGCCCTGCTAGATGACTTACAAGCCACAGGGCTAGACGATGGTGCTGTGCTTACAGAAGCAGCCTTACAAAAGGAAGGGACTAGGACATCCTTGAGGGAGTTTGATGCTACATTATTTATTGTAAGTTTTTTCCTTTTCTGAAACAAAACAGTCCTGCTATGGATCCCAAGCATCTTATAAATACTTATCCGCTATCTCTTAGTGCCTCACTACTTGTGTCAGCAAGTGCCACCTTACAATTCAAAATGAGCCACCACCGAAAAAGAAAAAGAAAAAACTGCAACAACAAGAACAACAAAAAGAATCAAAAACCCTCCACACTAAAATAATTTGACAAATACTACATATTTCATGGTATACAAAATTTAAATAAGGCTTAGCAAAAGTAAAAAGGATGGTCACATTCAAGCACCAAATAGCTCCACCAAATCTCTCTCTTTGTTACAAAAATGCTGCTCTTTAGTAATACAGTATTTTTTGCATACAAATAAAGAGATCATGTTATGAAGTGCTTGGAGCTACTTGATGCATCAAAAATGAATGTGAAACCAGGAACTTGCTAAAAACAGCAAGCCTCATCTACAACATAAGGCCCCAGCTATGTGTTAAAATGTATCTGATGTCCTGATTATTCCTTAATATATATATATATGCTATGATGCCAAAAGCCACCCCCCCATTCTTTCGCCTCAAAAAAGCAAACTGAAAACCTCTTCCAATGCCCGATGCTACGACTTGACCTAAGTACCAGCAGATTCGTGTGCAGCCAGCAATTTTCCTTTTTATTCCAGAGCAGGGCTGGTCTAAGGACCACCACACAACCTGTGCTTCTCGGACTACTCACTCACAGCGCGTAAAGGCCAAAATATAAGAGCTTGAAAAGAAGGAAAGAAAAACCAGAAATAAAGTTGATGTGTGTGTTTATAGTCCCTGCTCTACTTTGGGTGAAGACCAGACATATAGAACCTACAGAACAGGACAACTGGCCTCTGGGACAGCTGGACCCTCAGGATCGAAATGCCCACAGGGATGCCCAAAGTGAGCTTGACTCCATTTATCTTGGAGGATTCCAAATTCAGCCATCGGAGCAGATTATTTTAGATCTGGAAATACTGGTAGCCAGATGCAGCATCATCAGAAACTCTGGTTAAAGACACACATAAAAATTCACAATCTACTGTATTTAGGGCTTTCTTGCATCTTTGACTCTACTTATAAAAATGGAGTCTTGCAACAGTTCCAAACCACAGACCAAAACACGTAGGTGGATGTGTAAGACACAAATGTGGATGCGTCTATATTTCTACATATGCCCAGTTTGGACCATTGGGCAAAATTACTACACGATGGTAAGTGGTAAAGCAAAGATCTGACTTCTCTGAAGCGGTAGTGAATGATGCAATGAGCAGCACGGTATAGACTCTACATCCCAAACCAAACACATCGCTAGATATTTACAGGGAACTTTCTTTCCTCAACAACCCTCAACTTTGTAAAGGAATCTACGTGTGTGCGTGTGTGTGTGCACGCATGTGTGTGTATGTATAAAACACTATCTGGTAACAGCTTTGCCGGTGACAACTGGGAAGGCATCTGGAAGAAGGTTCCCTCTACATGTTTCTCTCTCTCTCCTCAGAGAGCCACAGGCCCTGCCCGGTGGACGTTCATTCCCACAGTGCTGGTTTCAAAGGTGGTCTCGATAGTCACAGTCTCAGGCCAGGTCACCACCATCTTGCCCAGGCCCTGCTCCCTTAGGAAGCCTTTTTGTGTGGGCTGCTACGCGAACTCTCCTTGCCTCTCCTCTGCCGCACCACAAAGTCCTTCTCTGAAGAAAATGTGACAGAGCGGTCCGTGTGTGGGGTCAGGGATGTCTTGGTCACCTCGCGGCCTGGGTTCTGCTTCCTGGTGTGGGGTGGCTGGGCAGGAGTGGGCTCTCTCCCTCTGGTTTCTCCCATGGTGGCAGTTACAGAGAGTGCCCTGTCTCGGTGGCCAGCTCCACCTGATACCTGTGATTCAGGCTGGTGGGATTCTAGGGCAGTGGTGGAGAGGCGGAAGGATGGCAAGGAGTCACTCTTTGTCATTAGGGTTCTGCCATCTCCCCCAGATTGGGGTCTCCTGTGGTCCCTGTGGCTGGTGGCTTGAGACTCAAGTATGCTGCCATTGGCCTTGGCAGAAGGGTCACCACCGGCTGGGGTGGTCTCTTGGACTCCTGGCCCTTGCCGGACCTCAGGGAAGCTGGAGGAGTAGCTCAAGGACTTCTCTGGTAGGGCAGTAGACCGAAAAGAACTATGCCCAGTGGCTGAGGGTGACCGTTTCATGCTGCTGAGCTTGCCCACCTCAGCTGGGGGCTTCTGGAGCCCAGGCCCCTTGCCCTTGGGCTCTGGGAGGCCCTTCCCCATCCCTGATGCCAGCCTTTCAGTGCCTTTTGGCCGGCTCTCTCCGTGTGTGAGGGAGAGGCTGGCTTCCTGCTTCCCACTGTCTGTGGCTGCAGCATAAAGTGCTTCTGTGCATTTCTTCCCTTCAGCCTTCCTATCCAAAGCTGCCGTCTGCTGCATGGGGCTTTTGTCTGTCTGTCTGTCTTTCACAGTGGATGGTTTGGGATGCTTTGGAGACAGGCCTTGCTTCTCACTGGTAGTGGGAAGTTTCTGGTCTACCAACTCGTTGGACCCTGAATGCCCTGGCCTTGGCAAATATACAGGCTTCTCCTGCATCTCTTGGGGATACCTGCCACTAGTGGGTTTTGGTTTAGCATCTAGGAGGCCCTCTTGAGTGTGCAGCAGGATGAAGGAGCCACTCTCTTGGCATCCAACTGCACTGCTGGATTTGCTCTGGGAGCCTGGGCTGGTAGGGAACACATCCAACACGACCTTGAGGTTGTCCTTCCCATCTCTGCTGGAGCCTCCAAGTGGCTGAGTAGCAGTGGACTCTTTGCTTTTCACAGTCCCAATATCTGTTTTCTGTGAAGAGTGGGACCTGTCTGTTTGCTTGGTTTTGAGAGGGCTGGGGTCGGGGCTATGGCCAGGGCCAGGGCAGGACTTCAGGCTGCTGTTCTCCCAGTATGCAGTAGCAGCAGCAGCAGCAGCAGCAGCAGCTGCCCTGAGAGGGTCTGGGGGTCCCCGGCTAGGTTCTGTAGCACCAGGCGTGGTCTCCATTTCCCTGCTAGAAGTGTGGCTGGGGGAAGCGGCGCACTGTGGCTGGGCAGCCAGTGTAGGCAGCTCTTTGTCAGTAGGCAGAGACTGAGGGCCGCTGCCGAGGTGCCTCTGCAGGAGCGGCTCTTTCCTCTCAGGTTCCTTGGGGCCCTCTTTCTGGAGAGAGGGGAAGCCAGAGTGCTTTTCACTCCTTGCACTCTCAATTCTGAGTGGGTGTGGAGGATGCCTTGCAGGAAGGGCCTCTGGCTTGGCTTCCGCAGTGCTCCTTACTGTGTCCACCTCCTTCTGGCCAAGAGTCCCAGGCACACATAAGGTCTTGTCATCCCTGGCTAGGGGCCTCACGTCCTCTTTGCCATCTTTGTGGTTTGTTTTCCCACTAGTTCCTCTTGCTTTTTCCACAGCCTGGCTCTGCATGTAGAAATCTGGGTGAGTCCTTCCCATAGACAAGAGATTTGGGGCACTGTCACCAGCTTTAGCAAGCTCCTGGGGACACAGCTCCACAGAGTGGTCTCGGTGTGTGTCAGCTCTTGTGGCAGGCCACTCACCTCTGGCCGTGGAAGGGCCCTTCTCAGTCAGTTCCTTCAGGCTTGGCTTCCCTCTTAAGGTGGCCCTGTCAGGTGGAAGTAGACCCTGTGGGCTGGCAGGGTCAATATTGTGCAGGGTCTGCCCAGGGCTGGGAAGGACCCTGGGGTCCATGGAACGGTCTTGGTGTTTGGTGGCACTGCCTTCTTTCTGCTGGGGGTCACTCTCCGTGGCTGTTCCTGGGCCCCTGCTAACAGGCTGGACAACTTTTCTATCCCACTTTAACTCTGAGTCAGGCAAGGGGGCCACTGGTGAGTTCTGGAGCCCTCGGCTGGGGGGCAGGAACCGAGGTTCAAGCAAGTAGGATTTACACATCTTTAAGCTGGCAGGGGAGGGCTCTCTGAGGCTGGCAGTTTCGCTCTTTTTGCCACCACTGCCAGGGAGGGTTGGAGGCATGGAGGACACTGAGTCCCCAGCAGGGCTGGGGCTCTGTGCAGTCTCTGGAGAAGGCAACTCTGTCTTACAGGCGTGTGGTCCAGACAAGAGCGCGATGTCCAGGGTGCCCTCGATAGGCTTCAGGCAGGATACTGACCTGCCCTCCAGCTTATACTCAGAAGGGCTCTTTCTGACGGGGGATTCAGGAGGAGCAGCCAAGCCTGGCTTTTCCGCTCCGCTGTCCACCCGGCCCGCTAAGGTCTTGAGTGGAACAAAGGAGACCCCGCTCACCTGAGCTACATGCGTGCTGCTGAGGTACACGCGGCTCTCAGAGGATGGCGGGGCCTCCTGCTGCCCATTCAGAGGCCGGAGTGTGTTTCCTGGCAGGCATTCATGGGGGCCAGATGTTGTCTTGGGCTTCATATCTTTGTCGTCAAGTGGCTTTTTCTTTCGGAGGTAATCGATATTGGCCAGCTTGCTGTCCAGTTTCTCACTTCGGAGGAGGTCCTTGGCCTGGGAGGCCTTCTCCGAGTTCTCTCCCTTCCCGGAGGTTGATCTGTCTGCAGAGTGGCAGGGACTGTTGTGGAGTGTGCCAGGGGTGGAGGCCCGTTTGAAGTCCCCCACGCAGGGGCTGTGCTCTCCAGGTGCGGGGCTGCAGCCAGCCACTACCCCATCCGGGGCTGCCCCCTCGCTGGCCCGTGCGCTGACCTTCTTGTGGAGGGCGTCCTTCAGCAAGCTGCACAGAGACTGGGCCTCTGCTGCCTTGTTCTCAAAGTGACTCGCCCTTTCCAAAGCCTTGGGGTAGACTTTTTTCTCCCTCTCTTCTAGCCTGAAGAGAGCGTGGGTTTCTGACTCACTGCCGAGGCTGATGGGTTTTTGGTGGGACTCCTGTTTCTCTGGGAGGCCATCTGGTTTTTTCACCACCACCTTTGCCTTCAGCTTGTCTCGGTCCAAGTCCTCCACAGACTCCTGCCGGCCCAGCTTGCGGGAGACTGGGCGTTTCAGGCAGCCTTGCTCCACAGGCCGGGCACGGCTGAGGGATGGCGCGTCACAGATGGTCTCCTCTAGGCTCTGCAGAGTTGTCTCTCTCTGGGACTGATCCTGCTGCACCTCCTCCTGTGTCACCTCCAGGCTGTGCTTGCGGGAGCATAGGTGCTTCTTGTCACCCCCATAGGAAGGCGACAGCTTTTCCTCAGACTGAACCCGCTTGAGCAGTGGGGACCGCGGGGGCTCGGCGCTCTTGGGCCTCACGATGTGTCTGACAATGGTGGGAGGGGAGTGCATCTTGCTGGGAAAGGCCTGAGAGATCTTGGCATTGCCCAGCGAGTGTCCCAACAGTGGGGATGGTGAGCGTTGTGGGGAGGTAGGCTGGGGCGTCGGAGAAGGTGTCCGGGCCAGCGGGGACAGTGGGATGCTGCCCGCCGACTTGCGCCTTCCAGAGCGGTATCGCTGTCCACCAAGCTTGGGGGCCAGGCCGTGGAGTGTGCTGGGCCGGATATGTCCAGACCCCGCTGGGGAATTAGGGGCACTAGAGCTTGGGGAGCTGCTCTGGGAGGAATTAGTACCTGTAGGAGGAACACAGAGGGCTGTAAGCATCCAGTAGTATCTTCTTTTAGCTTTCAACAATTCTGAGCCAGACTATTGGAGGTTAAGTCCGGGAAAAGATAGGGCCATGTCCTAGCATCACACTGATGAAATGAACCCTGCAAAGGGAAGGGCTAGGTCCTGCTTCCTGTATTACTTTCGTGGCCAGTACAGTCCTGTCTCTGTCCTCCCTCTGAATCTTGTCATCTTCCATCTCTAGCCACTTTCCTCAGGCTGATAGTCTCCTTGCTTTTCTGGACCTGGTTGACTCTACCTCCTCCCAGTGTACTTGCCATGCCACAGCAGGACACTCACCGGATGGGAAGTCAGGGGTAGAGCGGTAGCTGGGGGTGGGCGATCGGGGAGACAGGCTGTGTGTGGGAGAGCCCGGAAGGCTCTCGCCTGATGACAGGGATCGGTTCAAGCAGGAGAAACTCCTGCTGGTGTGCAGTAAAGGAGATGGCTGCTTGGCTAGCTTTTTGAAGAGAGATCTTCTCCTAGAGTAGGAACAGGAAAAAACTGATCAGGGCCCACACATCCAGTGTCCAGCTGCTCCTGTCTCCCCGTCATATTAGCATATTCAGTTTAGCAACGGTTTCAGTGACCTAGAGCAGGTCTTGGACAGGAAGGTACCACATTTAAAAACTTCCCCATGACTCACAAAGGAATAGCCTTTGATGTATGCCATGAAGGTTCTCAATTTCTACACCCAGGAAGAGGCGGGGCAACAGGACAAACATTCACTTACTCTTCATAATATAATTATTCATTTGTAAAGAGAGCTTCTTTGTGTGAAAGAAGGTATACACAAAGACATGCCCTGCACATACTGACATGATATAATTAAGATAAAATAAAACGAACCTCTGGAGAAAGCCATGATCTTGGCTATAGAACTCTTTGATGGTGAGACACTGGATAAGACTGTATGCATGAAGGGCTGTTTGCTACACTTATCCCACTGCGGGCTCTAGAATGCAGGTAGGAAACCTCTGGCACGTTAGTGCACTGGGAGGCCCTGCCAACTCCTGATGAGCCTCGACAGGAAATTTAAGGTTCTATGTCTACTACTGCATGATCACAAAGAATACGATTTGGGAGTGTAATCTGAATGAACGTAGTAAATGCACGTGGAATAAAAAGTCAGATAACTCCGTAAATCTAGACTCTGCTACCCAAAGGCATCTGCTTTTTACCCCTTTCTTTACCCTTTTGCCTGTATTTTAAAAATTTTCCTGGCTGTAGAAATTATCTGTTGATTTCCTACTATGGAGAATGAGAACTAAACTTGTGCACAATCGTTTCCCTGTGAAAAATAAGGCTACAATGAATACAACTTTTAACACATAATATAGATTTACAAAGGCCAAATACACTGTTCCATTTCTGTTTCTTCCAATACAACTAAACCAAAAAACTTTGGTTGCAAAATGAGCTATACTATACAAAGTATCAGTCAGTTACAAACTAATTTTTTGTTTGTTTATTTCTCTGTACTGTCATCAGAAGCCCTCTCACCAAGGTGGTCTGCAAAGTCCCCCGAGTGAAGGAGGTTGGGGCGGGCGGCCCCTAGCACAAAGCACAAAGGGACACCCATCCTGCTCCCGGCTACCTGCAGTATCCCCTCCTTCTGTTCAGTCTGTTAGACAAACCCTTTTATATCCAGGCTTATTTTGGAATCTTTAAAGATGCAGTTATTTTGTAATATCTAAAAAACAACTGTTTTAGTACTGTAGAGGACACTATAAATGAGACTTAATGTCATAAATTGCCTGATGGTCTAGTTGCTCAGTGAAATAGTCTAGAGGCTCAGAAGATAGCAAAAGGTTTCTTGTGGTGATCACCTGGGATAGGACAATCAGAAACCTGCCCCATAGAAACATGTACCTCTTTTCACTGTGAAAAATAATGCTATGACGAATACACCTTTTAATGTATAATATATGTGAACTACAGGATAAAATTCCTCATAGAGTAATAGATCTTTCTCATATTTAGGTAAACATTTAAGGACTAACTTCTTACCAATGTGGGTATATAACAAACTCCAAGAGAAGACCAGTTGACTGACCTTTCTAGACTTTCCTTTTTCTTAGACTTCTTGCTCCGTCTCACCATGCGGCTCTTATAGCTGTTTCTCCTGGCTGGTCCTGTTTTGATTGATGTGTTTTCAAATGGGGTGGTGGTGATTGACAACTTATTTCCACTCTACAAAGAAGATGAACTGATATTAAAGAGAAATACTGTGAAGAAGCAAGACCCAAGATAAGATATTCAAAGACAAGAAAAATAGATAGGGGCATTCAGAGAATGGTTTCCTATTTCTATGCAACCCATCAGGGAGGTTCTGACCACTCAGATGATTGAGGAGGCAAAGTAGGGAGTCTCTTGTAGAAGGCAGGCTCCTGAATCCAGCACTGCCTGCTAGCCCAATCCTCTCTCTGTGTGAACTTAGCAGGCTGTTAGCCTGCCCAAGGCCTCAGCTAAGTCTGGTATACTGCACTAGCTAATGGTGCTATAGTCCCTGTTTCCACACTGGTGGCACATGTGCCCCAGCTGGTAGGCTGCTACCACTGCGAGTACTACACAGTTCGCCACCACTGTCCTAGAGTTCATCCAAGACATAAAGGTGAAAGAATTTGTAAAGCCTTCAGCACCGACCGTGACACATGGCAAGGGCTCTATAAATACAATATCTTCAGCCATATGTATTACGTATAAATGTGCCCAGTGGCCGTTTGCTCTTGGTTGATACATTTTTCTTTTTATGTTTTCCTTTGACCTAGAAATCACAGAGCAATAGAACTCAATGAAACTTTTATTTTTAATTATTTTAAAAGGTTTGTGCTCCATTGCCATAAAACCTGTTAGTGTGCAGAGCTAGAAAATCTGTGTCAGTCACCGGAAACCTCTCTTTAGCCTGGTCTTGCCCAGTGAGGTCATTCCTGGTGCATCTCTGTGTCCTGACGTTGAATCTTGGGGCAAGGGCTTGCAGGGTAGGGCCTGCGGGTACAGTTGAGCTTAGAGGCAGCAGGTAGGCTGAGGGATTCAGAGGCAGGAGGACATCTGTGACCTCTTCCTGAGTGTCCTAATAGCCAGGGGAGAAACACGGCCTATAAAGCCAGACATGGCTCTGATGACCTCCCTACAAAACAGGCACAAAGGCCTTTAGAAAGGGCTCTGCCCTGCTGGATGTGGTGGCACACACCTGTAATCCCAGCACTAGGGAGGCTGAGGCAGGAGGATCAATGTGAGTTCGAGACCAGCCTGGGCTACAAAAGTGAGCTCAAGGCCAGCCTGAAC
>PVJA010010279.1:0-57911 GCA_004027025.1 Myocastor coypus
TTTTTTTTTTTTTTTTTTTTTTTTTTTTTTTTTTTTTTTTTTTTTTTTTTTTTTTTTTTTTTTTTTTTTTTTTTTTTTTTTTTTTTTTTTTTTTTTTTTTTTTTTTTTTTTTTTTTTTTTGTCTTTTGGAGACAGGGTCTTGCTATGCAGTTGAGGCTGGCCTTGAGCTCACTTTTGTAGCCCAGGCTGGTCTCGAACTTGCACCAATCCTCCTGCCTCAGCCTCCCGAGTGCTGGGATTACAGGCGTGAGCCACCATGCCTGGCTACTAGTAATTTTCTTTGCTGTGAAGTACTTTGAATTTCACATGACATTCCTGCATTTAATGTTTACACAGTCTATTCCTTTTTTTGTTTTAATGCTCTCCACTTTAAACCTACTTAAGTACTTGAATTTGAACTGAAACAGCATATAGTTGAGTCATGTGTTTTTGTTAGCTGGCTAGTTTGTATGCTTTACATTCATTCTGGCAATAATGGCCTTTAAAGGCACCTGAAGAGATATATTTTCGACTGTTTACCTATAGAGTAATTGTTGGCACTTTAGTCTACCACTTTATCATAAGTTTTCTATTTGCTTTCTCTAGTTCGCATTCCTTGTTTGTCTTATTGTCTTGCTGAGGATTAAACAGTTCACGGGATACCATGTTGGTTTATCAACTGTGTTTTAGAGAATATGGTTTCATATCATTTCCAGTGTGGCTGGATTGGGCATCACCATACACATGTGCATGCTAATCTACTTTGTTATACTTGCTTCATAAGGTGAAGCACAGAAAGCTTGCCTCCTCTTTGTCCTTCATCTTCCCCACTTCTCAATACCTTTCCTGAAATACTTACTACACACTAAGCCCTGCTCAGATAGTGCTGTACTCTTTGCTTCAAATATCAAATCTGACTTTCAAAACTTAAGAATAATACACTCACTGTACTTGACTATAGTTTTGCTTTCTTCATTGTTCTTTCTTGTTTATTGACTTTAAGATACTTTCTTCATCATACTTGCTTTCAGCCTTTTCTTACTTTTATTAGTACATGCTTTGGGCATATAATGATTTTATTTACTTTAGGGTACTAGTACATGTGTATAACACATTTCAATTCCCTTCTACCCCACCCCCACTGCATCCCTTTTACTTTTATCAGCATCAGATTCATTTATTTATAAGACCTTATAAAGTTAATTACAATATATACATATTGAGAACTACACTAATAGGCCAATGTCACCTTCTTGAAGGGTAGGTTGGCTAGTCACAAATTCTCTTAGTTTTGTGTTATAGGAGAATGCTTTTATTGCTTCATTTATGAAAGACAGTTTTTTTCTTCCTAATGATTATAATTATTAGTGCACAGTAATTATACAAGTTAATGGGCTTCATTGCGACACTGTGACTTTTCCACAAGGTGCTCTGATTACATCACTATGCCTACTACATTCTCTTCTCCTCCCTCCTCATCCTATTCCTTTTCCCTAATAGAGGCCACTTCTGCTTTTTTACCCTTTATTCCTCTGGATTCCACTTATGAAGGGAAACGTGTTTGTCTGAGTTCACTTATTTTACTTAATATTTTCCTTTAGTTTTATCCCTTTTACTGCAAATGACATGATTTTGTTATCAGTGGCTAAATAATATCTCTTAGCATTCATATGATGTGTTTTCTTTATCCACTCATCTGGGGCTCAGTGTCTAGCTTGATGCCATAAGTGAGTACCAATAGTGAGGGAAGGGCAGATTTATTTATTTATTTATTTATTTATTTATTTATTTATTGGTGGTACCGGGGTTCAAACTCATGACCTTGCACTTGCCAAGCAGGCACTTGTACCACAGAGCTATCTCTCCAGCCCCAATGAGTACTAATAGTGCCACGAAAAGAACCCAAGTACCAGGTATCTCTTTTGTATGCTTTGACTCCTCCTGAAACAATACGGCTGCATCAGATGGTAGTTCTATTTTTAATTTTTTGTGAGACCTCCATACTGTTTTTCATATTAGCTGTGCTAGTTTACATTCCCCTCAATAAAGGGATTCTTTTTTTATGAATGAAGGAGAGGTTTACTGAATGTAGAATTCATGGTTGACAGTGTATTTGTCAGCACTTAAAAACTATACCACTTCTTCTGGTCTCCATGGTTTGAAATGAGAAAACTACTGTCATTCAAAATGGTGTTGTCCTTTAAGTAACATATTGATTTCCTTTGATTACTTTCAAGATAATTTTTTTGTCTTTAGTTTTCAGAAGTTTGGGTGTTATACCTCAATGTGGATTTTGATGGATTTATCCTATGTGGGTTTCCTCAGCTTCTAGAATTAGATCCTTTACTGCAACACTTTGGTTTGGGTGGCTCATCTGAGGCCTCTAGGGCTTCTGCTGATGCTGCTGTGGGTGTGGGTGTGGGGGTAGAAACTACTTGCTCTGTCTGCAGGCACAAGTGCTTCCTTGCTAACTAGCTGCTTGGTGTGTGTGTGTGTGTGTGTGTGTGTGTGTGTAAGTGTGCGCTTTTGGGAAAATTACTGTGGGAGAATGTCCCCTGCTGGTGCATCCAGGTGAGAGAGAATTCTCTTTCTGGCCACAGTTCCAGGCCAGTGTTTTCTGGCTTCCTTAGCTCTCTGGATGAAAAAAGAAGTCTCTGATTTGTGCAAACACAGTGCTTTTCCTGGCTTCCATCTGTTCCTTTGGCCCTCCTATTTTTGTGAGCAGAGCTTTCTTTCAGTCTTCTAGAGCATAGGTACTCCTGTGTCATGCCTGTCATTAGACTAAGGGCTAGGAGACATGAGGCACAGGAGGGGTCATGTGGCACATATGTCGTGGCACTATTCCTGCCATCAGTCCTCAGATCTCTAGCCAATTTATCTTCCTCCTCTCACCAGAAAGGGCTCTCTTTAAGCCACATTTTCAAGGCTCATGGCTGTCCTCAGTAGGAAGGATCAGGGAGAAACAGGTCTAGCCACCCTGACAGGACCAGATAGCCATCTACGTTAATTTTTCCCTGCTGTATGGTTATGATCTACTTGATAAATAAATGGTTTGTTTGTTTACATTCATCTGACTTCCTCTATTGACTCTGCTTTTTCATAAACAAAACATCAGTATGGCTCAAAAGTGAAATTATATATAAAAACTCTACCCGGAGAAATGCAGTACCATCCCTGTAATTTCCAATTTCATCTCTGTGGGTAAAAATTTCATCAGTTCCTAGTTTATCCTTCCTGAATTGCTTTTTGAAAAATAAGCAGATTCATACTTCCAACCTTCCCCCTTATTTTAGAAGGGTCACATTTTTTTTTTTTTTTTTTTCCGCTAAGAAGCTCAGTTAGCAGTTGATAATTCATAGCCCAACACTTAAAATCTTCATAATCGGGATGTTTCTCTTATCAAAAGTCCTCCAGATGCTTCTCAGATTCCATTTAAACCCTGTCCTTCTATTCTGTTCACATTCCTCAGTCTGTTAAGTCATTTGGCTGTATTCCCTCTTCAAATTTTATTGATGTAGGTTTTTTTTTTTTTTTTTTTTTTTTTTTTTTTTTTTTTTTTTTTTTTTTTTTTTTTTTTTTTACTTTCCTCATAATTCTTATTCTTCATTCAATCATTTACATATTTGACAATCAATATCCAAGAAAAAAAAAACTGTGATTCTTAATGTAATAAATGCATCCTATTAGAGTCGTCTGTGAAATTCGTTTCTGTGGGGTGAATCACCGCCCCCACCCCTGCAGTCCCATGCACTCAGAGATGAGTGGTCAGAGGATACAATAATGCTACATTGTAATGTGTTGTTTAAGTTGTTAAGATCATCTATACATGGGGGAATGAGATCTTTTTAATAAAACACTGCCAAAAAAACATAAAATGTTAACAATTTTACTTCACTACCCTTTTTAAAATGTCACAAAATACAAATACCACAAATGACAGCACAACACTGTCACAGTTCTGGCGAGCTGCTCTGTTACCTCATACCCAGTTCTCACATGCAGGCAAACATCCCTAGAGTTTTGGCAATTGAGCTCACTTTCTTTTCACTAGACTCAAACAACCTTCACACCAGCTCTTTCCCAAATACCTCACTGCAGCTTTTGTACCATCTGAACTCAGCAGGCCTACTTCCAAGCACCCTCCTCCCCTCACAGGCCAGCAGTGTCTGCTTTTGAGTATGGAGTAGGGAAACTGGATCAGAAAGAGGGCTTGGGCTGTGAGCTCACTGGCTCACTGATTCACACAGCAAACATTTCTTGAGTATTTACAAAGTAGCAGGCTCTATGAGCCAATGCTTACAAAATGCTTAGCACAGTGTCTGGCATGGAGTAAGTATGCAATAAATATCAGCTATTATTCTAGGCCAGGCAAAGTCACTGGCTAATATCCAACAACCACCAGCGAATTAGCAGATTCTACAATATATTCTATTTATTTTGCCAAAAGCTGGTGTTCTCATTAGATGCCATTAGAAAATCAAAACTGCTTGCCAAGTCTGACCGTTTTAACAAGAGACAATGAAATGACCTATATTCCTCCTGGGAGAGCAACAGAAATCACAGATGCCTACAGGTTTTCACGGTGATACTCCTTAGGGAGAATTCTGTGACAGTATATGAATTTCTTATGTTCCAAATGATTTCAAATGAAAACAAAATGTAGTGTGCTATTTCTCAGAAGTCCTCTCATATACTGTGGAGCTTAGGTAAATAATCTCACTTCCCTAGGCTCAAGTCTAAATCTGGGCTCCCAGGATTCTGGTAATACTCAAACACCTCTCAACAGATTTTGGCTTCCTTAAAATAACATGAACCAGGCCTGATGGCATACACTGTAATCTTAGCTACTTGGGAGGACATGGCTGATGGGTGAGGAACATAATGAGACTTCATCTCAAAATAAAACAAAGGAAGAGTTGGAGATATAGTGTGGTGAGTTTATATTAACAAGAGAGGCAGATCAATCACAGGATGTGGCGGCCAACTATAGGGCCAGGAGACTTAGCATTACCAGGAAGAGTCAGAGACAATGGAGAACCAGACCAGTGCAAAGGGGGAGCAAGGGCGGGGAATGAGGCCCTAGCAGGAGCAGAGAAACTTGAAGAGACAGCAGGTATATCCCAAAGTAGTAGCAGCTTAAGTGCTCTGGTATGTGAATGGGAGGTGGGGCTAGGGAACTTGGAGGAGACAGCCAGACAGGGCTATGAGCCCAGGGCTGGGAAAGATGGGCTATAACCATAGGACAATCCTTTAGGGAGTCGACTGGCAGGGTTATCTTGTAGCAACAAAAAATCCAGTTTCATCAGGGTTCAGACTGAAGGCCAGGAGGCCATTAGAACAGAGAATGGGGCACTAGAGGAGAAAGAAGGGCAGTTTTCAAATATTTAGAAAGTGTAGGAAGAGACTGAGGGATATGGAGAAGACAAAGCCAGCAGACCTAGAGATTTCTGATGTTGCAGGGAAACAAGCCATTTGCTGCAGCCTTCCAGGGGAGGTGATGGCTTGTGTGGAACACTTGCAACCCTTAATGGTGGGGAGCCCTCCAGATGTGTGACCTAACACTGCCCATTCAGCTACTTGTGCTGCTGACTCGCTGGCTGGCCACATCTTGGCAGGTGCTGCTAACCCTTCCTCCATGTCACCCCTTTCCTAACTCCACCCTTGGGCCAGGGATTCTGTCTAGTTCCATTTTAGTATGAACACTTTAACTGAGCCTGAGAGCAGGAATGAAGCAGGGACAAACACTTTAAATGCCTATAATATGTAAAGAGAACAGTTAATTCTACACGCTATCTTGAGAGGTCAGTGCTAAGGAGCCATTCTCCTAGGGGAGAATGTCACAACTGACACAGGAACAGACTATCTAGAGGGACACAATCTGGCCAGAGCCTGTGTAATGAGCTATGATGTCTGATTCTGGGGGCGGGGGGCGCAATTTGATTTCTAAAGCCTTCTTATACTTTAAAAACCACAGCCTTGGGGCTGGAGAGACAACTCTGTGGCACAGGTGCCTGTCTAGCAAATGCAAGGTCATGAGTTCAAACCGCAGTCCCACACACAAAGAAGTTATTCTAGGGCTGGCTGAATAGCTCAGCAGATTAAAGTGCCTGCAAGCAGGTGCAGAAGCAAAGGTTAGATCCCCAGTTCCACATGCCTTACCCAACCTGCCCTTAAGGCAGCCTGGCCCAGCAAAAAAAAAAAGTCCTTCTCATTTTTTAGGCTGGCAAGATGGCTCAGTGATCTAAAGTACCTTCTCAGGAAAGTTTAGGCAACCACAGGGACCATGGCTCAATCCCCAGCACCACATGCTGTGCCAGCCCCGCCCCCAGGGCAGGTTGAGCTGGCCATAATGCAAATAAATAAATAAGGTTTAAATAAAATAAAAATTAAAAAAATAAAAACAACAGCCTCAATGGTGGAGGCAAGAGCAAAGATGAAATGAGCTGTCCTAGGTTTTAATCCTACTTCTGCTCTCACCAAGCAAGCCATGTGGGCTCTCTAGGGTCCTGAGTTTGTAACACAGGATAGGAACACCTGCATGTGCCACAAACCCTGTGTATGATGGATGAACTAGAACTTGGAAAGTGTTGCCAACAGCTACTGGACAAACAGAGTCACAGCCAGTCACCACACATTGGTGGAAGAGACTGTTAACATCACAGGCCCTTGAGAGGACTCATCCTACGTGCATGGTAGGAATGCTTAGCCAGGCTCATAGAGGCCACAGAAGCAGCATAAACAACCATAAGTTCTTCTGGTTGGGCTCCAGCCAACCCCAGCCCTGGCTGACCAACCTGAACTCAGTCTAGCTGAACTGCTACCTGTCATCCACAATGAGTGGCCAGAGGTCAGTAGGGGACAATGAATACCCCTGAGTACTCCTGATTTCGGACAATGAAGCCTTCCTCACTCAGCTGCTGTGGTGCCAGCATGGCTGGAGATACCAGTGAGGTATGCACTAAATAACAGACTTTGAAGAACAGACCATGATGCCAGGTAGGGAGAGAGCTATATGAGAGAGTAACAGACCTGGTGCTTAAAGCACTAGAGCAACACCTAGGACTCCTGCAGGCAGCACAGGAACAACCAAGTGCCAACAACAGGGCTTCTGTTTACTCTTGAGGTGTCCTACCACTTTGCAGTCATAATGTCCAATGAGATGAGAAATGACTGCTGTAAATGCACAAGTGCATCCAGGTGACATGGATGTTGAGACATCTGTGCCCAGGGAAGAAGCAGTAACATCTTCTCAGGACCATGGGGTCCCCCAGTCCTGGTTGGGAGGCAGAGAAACAACAGCTTATCAAAAACCAAACATGGCCATCTTGAGGCTCCAATGTTAAAATGTATCTTGCTTGAGATTAAAGAGAAGAATGGAGGAGAGAAACTGGTAAGTCTGCTACACCCCTGCCTCAAGCCACTTGCAGGCCAGGGAGAGCCAATGTCCCCGACTATCACCTATCTAAACAGTTTTAGAGAGAAGAACAACAACCTAGTTCTCTAAAGAAGGCTGAGACCAGGGAGAAAGCAAGCACATGACCTACCAGGACAGATTCCAATGCTTCTCAGTGGGGCCTGTGAACCAGCACATCAATGTTACTGTGCATGCTCTGTCACTGGCTGGTTCCTGGGCCTTGCCATGGACTAAGGCCCTCAAGAGGGGACCTGCAGTACCTAGCCAGTGCCATATGTGCTATGGGACACTCAAAGGCATTCTGCACAAGGGATCTGCCCTAGCACTACTGATATTTATGCTACTGATTCCTTGTTGCAGGAAGCTGTCTAGAAACATCCCTGGCTCTGCCTACTAGAAGCCATAGCACCCTCTCCCGAGTCAGGAAAGTCAAAACTATCTGCAAATATTTCTACTGCCCCTACAGGAGTCATTGCTCTGTAAGGAGGAGAAGCAAGAGTCTTTTAAAGTACATTTCTGAGAAATACAACAATGGTTGATCGCAATAAGGAGAAAGGGAGCTTGTGAGATGTCTTTAGCCCCTAAAGACCATGACATTCCCCACTTGCAATGACCACAGCACTGGGGAAGAGAGCTCCCTAAGAGAAGCATTTCAACTGCTCCTTGAGAAGGAAATATGCAACTTGAAGAGGACAAGGGCAATCACTATCAGTGCCTTTAGGTGCTAGGTCCCTGAAGATCCCTGACCTGAGGGTGTCCACGTGTCTACAGATGGAACATCTGAAGGACAGCCCACTGTGACTGGGCTGGGTGGGCCCACTGAGTAGCAGCCCAGACTGTTGAGAACAGGGTTAGTGAACTAAGGCTCAGATGAGCTGAGCACCTTGGAAATATTAAGGACTCATAAGAAAATACTTTTAAAATGGGATTAGGAGCAATGAGAACAAGAAGGAGCAGGCCCATATTGGGGTTAAAGGTGTCCAGTTAACAGAGATGGAGAGACAGCACTACTAAACTTCTATTTGCTATCAAGGAGAACAATCTTCAGACTGAAAAGGGTGAATCAAACACTGATATGAGGGAATTGAAATGCAAGGAGGGGAAGAAATTGTCAGAGAATATCTAGTCACACTAAATGAATTCAAACCTCCAATCCAGATGACTCACATCTCTGCTCAGAATTCACTCACAGAAGAGATTGGCTTGCTGTGGGCACCCTGGAGGATTGAGAGAAAATGAGAAGATGCCCAAGACAAGAGCATGTTCAATTTAACAAAAGGGAGAGAAGACAGATTTTTGTAAACTGCACATTAGTGAGCCATATACATGGACTCCTGACAAAAGTCTAGGGTCTGGGCCTGCAGAAGGGTACCCCATAGTCTCCTCAGCCCTGGCTGAGAGGCAGAGTCAAGCCAGGCCCTGTTCCCACAACATAAACAAGATGCAAATTGTTAGGGCCACCACAAGGGCTCTTGCCTGGTCCCCAAAACAGCAGCCCCACCCAGGATGGGGAGAGATGATTTCCTGGCAGGACATAAAGAGGCATCCCATGAGACCAGGCCTGAGAGCCACACAGCTGGTAGAAGCTTCAGGTGGTACAGCTGGGAGACGATTCCCCACCAGCAAAATAACAGACCCACTTGGCTCCATTAAAACAGCAAATCAAAACACAAGGGGAGTTACTAGATTTCTTCTTGGGAGGAATGCCTGAGAAAACTGGGATAAGGGCTGTTATGGTTTATGTCTAGTAGTCGCCCCAAAACCTCATGCAATCATGGGGCGGGGACTTCTAGAGTTTGAGACTTGAATGATGATCCACTGGGATTATGTGTTTTACTACTGTTGGGATTATGGTCTGAGTACTGCTGAGACGACGGGAATGGCTTGAAGCGGATAGGCTAAGACAGAGAACCTGATGTAATTTAAAAAGAGAGACAGAGAGAGAGACTTGCACTGTTGTTCTGCTGCCCGGTTGGTTGGCTGTCTCTGTAGCCTTTTTGTTGCAGTTCTGCCACCATGAACTACTGGCCTCTGCATTGTGCCTCTCTGCCTTGGATCCAGCCAAGTATGGACTGAAACCTCCAGTAACTGTGAGCTAAATAAACTTTTCCTTCCTTCACTTTGAGTGCCAGATATTTGTCCCAGTAACGAGTAAAAAGTAACTAAGACAAGGGCTTAAGGAAAAAGAAAGAAAGATGATGCTGGATCCCTGACATGCCATGTATATACCAGCAAGACAGCAGGTATACCGCATGTGGTTCTCTGACTATAGCTATAACTGCAGGGTGAGGAAAGAGCCTATGGTTACCCTCCTAGAAGAAATGGTTTAACACAATGCAAAGGGCCATTAGGCCTGCCCACAGATAGGATGGGACTGCATTAGGAGGAAGAGGAAGCAAAACTATTAAATATCTATACACATCTCAGTAGGGCAGGCCTGGTCTACAGTATCTAATTTATCCTCAGCAACAATCCAATAATCCTATTATCCCCTAGGAGTGAGGGGTCTGGGCTCAACAAAACTATCTCACCTAGGCCATCAGCAGCTACAACAAGTGAGGAGTCTCATCAAGTACAGATATGGGCCCTGAGCCCCACCTATCCTGCAGGGTTCCAGTCACTGGTGAAACCATCTCCAGCTTGGGCAAAGAACAAAAGCACTGCACCAGGTAAGTGTTCCTCCATATGGGAGAGTCTGACAACCATCAGGATAAACTGGATTTCCAGAAGCAGAGACATGAACACTCGGTAATAATAAATAAGTATAAATTGAAAACATTCACTTTTGGCCTTTCAAACTGATAAACTTAAAACAGAACGAAAATAGAGAAGGGGAGATTTTAAGTTTATCACAACATATATACAAATTTAAGTAATTAAATACCTGAAATATTCAGGAGGGAGAAGGGTAGCTGGAGACTAGGAGTTGGAACAGCCTGGGCAACACCTCATCTTGATATACATTTATACACATACATAAAGGTGTGCATATATACACACACATGCATATATACATAATACATACATATATATGCACTACATACAGTGCCATCTCAGTTCATGAACTTAATTATTTTCATGATTCTGGTCACAAACAAAATTGGCTGAGAACTAAATCAAAATCAATGGTTAAGTTTAATGCTAACTTTAAGGAGAAAACTGATTTAGTTCCCATATAATTCAGTTTACAGCTAGAATCATGGAAAAAATTAAGTCCATGAATCAAGGTACAGTTTACTACCATACCATATGTTATAATAAAATTTTAAATGTTAATATTTATAAAGTTAAAAAAGATCTATAATAAATAGAATCAATGGCTAAAAATATCAGGAAATAGAATTATAATATATATTCCAATTAGCAATTAATAATAAATATTCCAATTAGCAATTAATATCCATATTACACAACAAAGACCTATACATCAATTTGAAAATAAAAAAAATCACTTAATAGAAAATAGTTAAATGACATGAAAAGGTAATAATAAAAATAAATACAAGTGAGCAAAGAACTTATGTAAAGATGTTTAGCCACATTAATTTTTAAAATGTAATCTTTAAGGTAGAGAAATGCTATAACAGTACATAAGTAGGCTAAGGAACTCCAAAATATTTTTTGCAATATAGATTTTTGAAGAGAAATCTAGTGTATTGATTAAAATTATTTGTGTGTCCAGGTGTGGTGATACACTCCTGTAATCCCAGCACTTGGGAGGCTGAGGCAGGAGGATCATTGAGAATTTGAGACCAGCCTGGGCTAGAAAGTGAGCTCAAGGCCAGCCAGAAATATAGATCGAGACCTTGTCTCAAAAAGACAAAAATAAAACAAATACTAAAAAATAAATTATCTGTGAAAGACACAATATAATCTTAAGTGCTTATCAACAGGAAACTGACTAAGCATTATTAATGCCTTTCATACTGTCTGAAGGACCAAGGTAAACTGACAAAGAGATCTGATGTCCAGAGTTTGCCAAGATGTACTGTGATGTGTAAGTTACACAAATACATGGCAAGATAAGCCATGTGTCCTAAGTCTACTCCTGTTACTCCAAAGTAGCTAGTCTAGAAGGACACTGTGAGCAAGTGCTGTAACACAGAGCCACACTTGGGATGTTTTCCCAGAGTTTTAGCTTCACAGTTGTAATCAATTCAAGAAGTGAACAGGAAAATACTAAGATGGCCAGCACTGTCATATCCCAGTGGTGTGCTGAGTGGGAGCTGCTCCAGCCCCCACTGTATGGCAACCACTGGGCAACTAAAAGCCTTATGATGTATAAGATCTGTGGCTCTGGGCCAGCAAGATAGCTCAGCAGACTTAAGTACCTGTTAAGCGCAGAGATCTCCAGCAACACGTGTCATGCCGGCCCTGGGTGAGACTCTTTACCAAATATATTAAAAAAAAAAAAGAAAAGAAAGACCTGTGGCTTAGTCATTGTAAAACTAAGTATAACTAAGAAAACAATTTCAGGGAACTGTTAAAAATGGCCAAAGTGGAATTTTTTTCCTAATAGGAAAAGCCTAAAGCAATATAGTGCAATGATGAGTGACTGGAGCTTGACAGCACATTCCTAACAAGGAACAATGCAAGGCTAATTCAGTCAAGTCAGATCTGATGCAGAAAGAAGGCGCATGGTAGACTGAGCTGTTAAAAGGATGCTAAATGGCCTGCATGGTTATGAACCCATAACTGCAAATATTGTAAATTACAAATATTCTCATGGCATATGCAGGTCTGGACAGGGGCATACTAAGGTAAACAAAGGTCACTTCTCTAAGTGGGGCTGATTTATACAATTTCATTTTATTCTTTGGCTTATCTGCATTTTTGTTTTCTCACCACTGTCAACATATACTATTATGAAATAAATACAAGCAATTAAAACAAAAAGAAGCAATGCTACCCCATAGCTGGATAAGCTCCAAGCAGACAGCTGGGCAAATCCCATGACACCAAGCACCAAAGCAGAGTCTTTCTGGGTCAGGAGGCAGCGATCCTCTGCTGGCACCAAATGCATTCAGTTAAATTCTTTAAAGAGCCTCCATTTATGCTTATCCTGGATTCTATCACTGGTTGGTCCAAGCTAAAGTATGGCCCAGCTATACAGCTGCCTAAGTTAGCAGGTGCCTACCTGGTCCTGAGCAATGTTCTGAGGATGGAAAAGAAAATTAGGTTAGGTCTAATCCATGGTCCTCAATGAGAGGAAGCAGTAGGAAGTGGTCAAAAGAGGCTTCAGAGTAGCCAGTGCTTGCTGGGTGACCTCAATGCTTAGAGAACACAGGTGAGGACAGAAGAAATCTCAGCTCAGCCTTGGTCTGATACATGGAAAGCCACTAACAATCTCTGGAGGAAGCTCTCCCTCCATTAGTGGAGGTCTGGTCATGGACAGAGGGCCCAGGGAAAAGGACATCAGTGGAGTAGTCATAGTTTCTGTTCAGGTAAGAGATTGGTAATGAGCTGCCACAGTGCAGGGAGCACAAGAGACATTAGCTCAATGGTCACAGAGGAGGAGAGGTGATAGGAACATCCTTTTTATAATCAGCCCCCATAAAGACCAAATGCTAATACAGAATGCCCTTCTCAGCATCCCATAACCACTGCAAGCCGAGAAAGTACAGGGGAGCCCCCCTGATTAAGTAGAGCTGACCAACACTCAAGGGAGGAGCTGAGAAAGGAAGAAAAGAAAAAGCCTTGGAGTAGCTATTTAATTAAGAGTATTTGTTTAACTCAGTTTTCTCAGCAGGGATAGGTGTAACCAGCACACATGACGGACAGGCACTTCTGGCTCTTCAACTCATAAGTACCTATTTAGGAGACTTAATATGCTGGGGGTGGGGGAGAGAAAACCAACACACAATAACCCTGGAGTAGGCAGTGCTGCATATTAATGCAGCTACTGCCAGGAATGGCGCAGAAACCACTTCAGGAGGAGATACTGATTGAGCCTGGGCTTAAAAGGACTCTAGCAACAATAATAGAGGGAATGACATAAATCAGCTGCAGTGAACCTCAACTCAACTGCAAGATTAGCCCTTGGCCTTGCATGACAATCTCCCCTCTCCTAACAAGGTATCTATCTGGCTTTGCCTGCAGCATATACTTTCACTTCTCTGGACCAGGTTTGATGCATGAAAGAAGAGAAAAATGGAATAAAGTTTTGGGAACAAGTCACTGGCAAAAAAAAAAAAAAAAACCTGTGTAAGAGATTTAATGCTAAAGAATCAACTATAATTTGGTGACTCTTTGACCCTGGCTTATGCCCAAAACACACATTTACCCCCCCACACACACACACACAGCCCCAACACATACATATCACTACCACCACTGTGGGAAAAGATATTCCTGAGGAAATCAGAGGAATTATTGTCAAATCTCTCCGACGTAAGCTAATGCTACCACAGTTATACAGGAAAATGCCCACACATTTTACAGAACCATACTGTAAAAGGGAAAAACATCATGGTCACTGATATTTGCTTGGGAGTACCTAAGGAAAGAACAAAAGAAAAGGGATAGGGAAATATGTTAAAACTGTTCAGTCTCAAAGACAGGAGTAAGTCTATGACAATGTACTGTGCATTCTACTAACAGAAAATCCCACTGTACCCCATCCCAACTGAGTCAAGCAGCCCTCTGAGGAGCTGGCCCAGTGTGATCTGCTGACAAGTAGCCTCTGCCCTGAATCTAGCTCACCATGGACTATGGTAAGCAAATTCAGACTGCTTCCTGTCATCCTCAACCACTCAGGTGACAACTGCTATATCTCTACAAGTTGGTTTCTTTATCTGTAAAACAGGGAAGGTGTTCCTGCCTCAGATTTCAGACTGTAACAAATTCTGTGATGCATGTGAACATATGGAGCAATTTTGGAACAAGGACTGAAGCAAATTTTCACCTGGCTTAGAGTTCTCTCTGCAGTACCTTCCTAGTTCCCTGCCACCAGGTAGAGTTGCTTGATGAGTGCTTTGCATGTGGTGCACACTCAGTAAATGTTAGCTTCCAGGTGCCAAGAAAACAAGCTTGGAGACAAAGAGGTATGATTTGTTAGAAATAATGTGTTAACTCATTTAATTTTCAAAGCCACTATAGGAGCTCAGAACTGCTACTATACCTATTTTACAGAAGCAGATTCTGATCTTCAACCTGGGGTTTAATAAGCTACAAAGCCTCAGGCAGTTTCTTAACCTGAGTGTCATTGTTTTCATTTGTGCTAAATCCTCCCCAATCTTATCACCAACCCTGACATAACATAGGTATTATACTTAATAAAGAGGAGGTGCAGCCAGTTCAAGGGATCCCCTGGTTTAGACATCTACCTCAAGAGAAGCCTGGCTGCTGGAAAGGGCCCAGGAAAGCCACAGCCTTCCCAGAGATGCAAGACCTTTCAGTCTCTGCCCCCACCCAAATGAGATGATTTCTGCAGATATGAAATGAGACCATGAGGTTAGGAAATAGATCTTTAGCAGACACACCAGAAGCAATACAAAGAGTGATGCGGTTAAAATGTGGTGGTACAATGGCAGTGGCAGTGTGTTATGGTTTATGTCTAGTTGTCCCCCCAAAGCCTTATGAGTCAGGGGGCGGGGACTTCTAGAGTTTGAAACTTGATCCATGATCCCTGGGATTATGGGTTTTAGTACTGATGGGATTATGGGTCTCAGTACTTCTGGGATTATGGGTGTAGCCTAAGGCGGAGGCTGAGGCAGACAGCCTGAATGAAATATAAAGAGAGACAGAGAGATAGACTGGAGCAGTTGCTCTGCTGCCCTGTTTGGTTGGCTGCCTCTGCCACCATTTTGTTGCTGTTCCGTTGCCATGAACTGGATGCTCTCTGCTCTGTTCCACTCAACCTTGGGCCAGCCGAATATGGACTGAAACCTCCACAAACTGTGAGCTAAATAAACCTTTCCTTCCTTTATTTTGAGTGTCAGGTATTTGTCCCAGCAACAAGTAAAAACTAACTAAGACACAGTGGTGATGGCAGCAGTGATGGTGGAGGATACTATGGTCAGAGCTACTGGATAGCAGCTGTGGTAGTGACTGTTTGGGTGAAAGCAATAATGAAGAGAATGGTGGTGATAGAGGTGATGGTACAGATGATGCAGCACAGAGGGGGAAATGGACATGGAGTTGGTAATGAAGGTGGAGGAAATAGAAGAGATGAATTTGAAAGTAATGGTAGATGGGTTGTGGAGATGGAAGTGACAGAGGAGTTGGAGGGGACTGGTAGAGGCGAAGGAAGTAGAGATTTAACATAGATAGTAGAGAAAGTAGAAGTCCTGGAAGTGGTAAAGTGAGGCTGGAGTGGCAATATTTGTAGTGCTTTTGGTATTTATGGTGGGAAGCTAAGATCCCAAAGCATCTTACTCCAGAGCATGTGATCTTAACCATTCCTTTCTCACTGCAGTGGAAAAATTTCAGGGCTACTGGATAGAGATGTGAGGATGTGCTCACTTTAGCAGCATATATACTAAAACTGGATAGAGAGGCAACAAACTAGAGTCCTTGCTGTATAATCACCTAGTCATCTGACCTCCATGAACAGTCAGAATAATAGCAATTACACTGTTATGACTGGCTAGTATCAGAAGGGCAGCTACTTTTACACAGGATATACAACAGGCTAGGTTCCATGCTTCATCCTTTATCATGCAAAGTAATGTAAATGAGATGTCCTCCACATGAAGATGCAGACCCCCAAAGCTCAATGTCTTGAAGTGAATGAATCAGGCCTGTGAAGCCACAATACAAATGAGGCCTTCTCTATATCAGCAAACCCAATGTTCACCACTCTACCAGGCAAGTCTCAACCCTTACCTGTCTTGGAGCTTTCTTACATGTGAAAACAAATACCTTGGTTCTCAGTTTCTTCATAACTCCCCCTCTCTCTGATTATCCTTATCAAAGAATGTGGGTCCCACGGGATAGGTATAGAAATGTACTCATACATCTCTAAGCAATATACTATTTCATTCCTACTGTTAATACATTGAAGAGAATACATAAAAAGAGCCTCTTACACAGTAACTGGGGAGAAAGTGTCTTTCTTAACCCAATCTGGTAAAGAATTTCTAGATTCAGAGGTTTTCAAAAACCCTCAGGTCTTAGGCCAGTCAGCTCAGCAGGTAAAAAATGATCAGGAAGCAGGCTCCTTTCCTGTAGCACGTTTCTCAGCACTGTTTTCAGGTCACTGCTACCCAGTGCCTCCTCAACCTTCCCATGCTCTGGTAGCTTCTCTCAGAGCAGGCAGCTCACACTGGGAATCCTTGCTGTTCTTAGTCTTGCCTCCTCAATGGGAGGCCAGGCTCCCAATTGCTAGTGTCAGCTCTGGGCCTCCTCATACAGTAGAAGTGCCTACTGGCCATGTCTGAGTGGCTGGTTGCTGCTCATTCTTGTGTGAGACATACAGCTCACTCAATTTGAGTCTGGAAACCTCTTCCACCACCACCACCCCACCCCCAGCCAGACAGACCAGGACTCTTCTGAGCAGCCTCTCTAGGTGCTGGTGGCTCTTCTACAGTATCCTCTCTATCTTTGGATGAGACTTTCTCTGAGTTCACCCTACAAGGAGCAGTAAGAATTCTCCTCTCATCAATATGCTTGTGTCACTCCCCTTAAACTGCCAATACACTCTCTTTGATAAGGTGTTTTGGAAGAAATGTCCTGCATTTGTTTCCCCCCATGTCCCTGTATTCCTACAAAGCCAACTCTGATCTCCACTGTGGCCCTGCAAAGACTCCTTGGGTAGAGCTCTTGTGTCCTTTGCCACACATGGAGGTTTGCTCTTAGTCCTGTGGTCTCTGCCTGGCAGGCAACAAGTCGCACAACCCTTTGCACTCATCATGTAGCTGCTCTTCCTGAGTGGATCTGAGGAGGCAGCATGGCATATAGGAAGAAGCAAACTTGGGAACTCCACAGATTAGACTCCATCTATTAGCTACATGGCTCCTGACAGCTTACTCAGCCCAATTCCAAATTTTTTCTTGTTTTCTTTTCTTGTTTCTTTTTGTTTTTCTTCGTTCTTTCTTTTTTTGTGTGTGTGTATGTATTTAGTACTGGGTGTACAGGGTCTCACTATGTTGATCAGATTTGTAGTGATTCTCCTGTTTTCAGCCTCCCAAGCACTGGAATTACAGGCGTGCCACCATGCTCAGTCTCAGTTACGTGCATGCCCTGCGGGCAGGGCTGGCACACCATGCAGAGGATTGGGCCCCAGTCATTGTACTCTGGCTAAGCAGGAGTTTTACTCCACTGAGCTATCTGGCTACACCTTCAAATTTTTTCTTTTTTTTTTTTTTTTTTTCATTTATATGTTTGGTACAGGGTCTCACTACAAAGCTTGGACTCCCAGTGATCCTTCTGTTTTCAACCTCCCCAGCACTGGAATTACAGGCATGCACCACCATGCCTGGACTACTCTGGCTCAGCATGCCCTGGGGGCACGGATGGCGTGGCATGCGGGACTTGGTCCTTGCACTTGCCAAATCAGCCACTTAGTCTGCTGAGCTATCTTGCTGGTCCTCATTTATAGAACATATATAATATAATATATCTTGCAGGGTTGCTGTCATCATTAGTGATAATTTACAAGAAGATGCCTGGCACACAGCATAGGCTCACAAACTCCAAGTGACTGTTTTGTAGTCAGGGATTACAAGGGGAAAAGATATAATACAGGACACATACTTTATAGTATTATTTTCTAATGTTCACCAAAAAGTTAAATATGAAAAAGTGCAGGAAATCTGTTCACACACTAGAAACCCAAGAAGCTAGCTGAGAGCCTAGATCCCACAGTAATGTCCTGCACAAGTCTAACTGAAGACTTATAGCCAATAACAATGCCCTACCACCACAAGTCCAACTGGAGACCTAAAGTCCAGGGCAAAGTCTCATGAAAGTCTGTTTTACAAGCCAAAAGGTCAGTGGTGGAAGCTAGAAAATCTGTGCCAGTGGGATGAAGGAACTGTCCCAGTAGGCTAAGGGATCTGCACTGGAGCCAAGAAGGGAAGCACTGGGTAAGGACCAGAGCTCCCCTAAAAAGAACCACAGCCATACTTAGTGGCAGCAAGGACCTGAGCTACTCTGATGAGAATAGCCAAAGCTGGGCATGGCGGTGCACACCTGTAATCCCAGCAGTTGGGAGGTTGAGGCAGGAGAATTGGTGTGAGTTTGAGACCAGCCTGGGCTACAAAAGTGAGCCCAAGGCCAGCCTGAACTGCATAGCGAGACCCTGCCTCAAAAAGACAAAAAAAAAAAAAAAAAAAATTATGCCAAAAAAAAAAAAAAGAATAGCAAGTTCATATCAGAAAAATTAACACAAGAAGCTTCTCTAAGAGAATCAACATCACCATCTTCCCCTCTGGAGCCAGATAGTAATGCACAAAGTAAGGGCCAGAGCTTCCAAAATGAACCACAGCATTCCTAACAATGAGATTCCAAGCCAGAGAGATAACTCAGTGGACTAAGTGCCTGCTTAGGCAAGTACAGGGTCCAGGGTCTGATCTCTAGTATGGCATACCACACTGGTCCTGCCCACAGGTGTGCTGAGCTGGCCAACAAAACTGGGCTTGGTGGTGCATGCCTATAATTCCAGTGCTGGGAGGCTGAAAACAGGAGGATCACTATGAGTCCAAGTTTCATGGTGAGACCCTGCACAAAATATCGAACAAAAACCATCCAAACAACAATAACAAGGTCCCATGCTCCTCTAATGATGAAAACAGCCAAGTTCATATCTGGAAAGCTAGCATGACAAGTTCCTCCATGAGAGCCAACAGTATCATCTCTTTCTCCCCAGTTCTCCCTTTTATGTTATTGACAATAATCATCAGGGGCTCCACAGCCAGCACTACACTGATTCAGGTCAGCTGGATGTTATAAGTTGACCAGCTGTGCCGATCTATTACAGACTATCATTTTGTGGGATGCAGAACTCCCTTACCTGACACTTCTCCATCATCTACTGGTCATCTCTGCCTCCAATGCTTACCACCTTCCCTGAGTGTTTTGACTCTTGTGAAATCTTCTCTTTCTCTTAGTGGTACCATTACTCTCCTGGACATCTAAGAGTAAATCTTTCTCGGCTTTCAGCCCTTTCAGAACTCCCAGCATCATCCTCAGTGAAGGCCATGCTTGTCAGCCAGCCAGCTAGAGCCACCACGCTCACACCACCCACTGCTGCCCTTTATTGGAGCACCAAGTTGAACACAGAGCTCCATCCAGAAGCCCCAGCTTCCCACATCCTGGCCCTCAAGCTGGCCTGGGCATCCTGCTCATTCTCCAAACACAGCTTCTGCCAAGAAGTCTCCTTGGCAAGCTTCACTTCTCTCCCGGAACCTACCACACATCACTGCTTCCTGCTTCCAGACACATACTTTCCTCTGCTTATTCCTGCAAACATTTACTGAGCACCTACTCCATGCCAGATACTCTCTCCCAGCCCTTGGTGATGAATCATCTCCTTTGAGTCAGCCTAGCAAGGACTCTATGCTCATAGACCTTCCCTGTCAGGAACAAGAGACAGCCACATATGCTACCAAGCACAAAGCAGCATGGTATGTGCTAGATCCCTGACAGGGTGCCAGCCCCAGGGGAGGGCTGGAGGGAAAGCAGTGATTATGCTGATACCAAGAGAGGCAGGCCAACTGAGGTGTAGCTCCACACCCCACCTCCATCCTATACCCAGCCTTAGCCTCACAGTACCTGGTGCAGTGTTCCAGTGACTTGTCCAGGATAAGGTGCATAGAATTGCACTAGTGGGAACCCAGGACACTCAGAATTATACGAACTCAGAAGAGATGAGGCTCCAGGGAGGAGGGCCTACACTGTCCTGGCTGCATGTCTTTGAATAAGGTCTCTATCATTTTTCCCAGCTTATTGCTCTCCAGTTACAATGAGGAGGAAAGACCTTGTTAGCTAGAATCCATGGTTTGGTACCTGCAGCTTTGGGGGAAAGGCCCAAGCAGAGTCCCAGAAAATAACAAGGAGGATGTAAAGCAGCAAGAGGGTGGCCCTGCTGCCCTACCCCCTGGGCATTACCTCACTGCTTATGGAGTCTGACACTGGCTAAGCCCTAAGTGAACTCTCACCAGCTGAGCAAACCTATAATTGTCATCCCAGCCCATGGGGTGACCCCATCCTGTCACTATTCCTCCCAAGTCACCATTATCCAGTCTCTAACACCAAACATCTATTTCACTGTCCATAGAAGCTCTTCTATGCCTGCCCCTTTGCCTAACAGAACATTTGTGGGAGTCACTAACAGCACAGCCTGCAGTTGGAGACTGTTTACTCTTGTGTGCACCTGAGAAGGAGCAGTGCGGGAGGCTGACGTCATGGGGAAAAGCTGTGATCCAGGAAAAACAAAAACATTTCCAAGTTTCTTTCTTTCTGCTGCATTCAGTCTTTGAAGCTAGCTCTGAGAATCCTTTCTCTGGTGTGCAGATGGCAGGTCTGGAAGGAGTAAGACGAGGTCCTTTATAGAAGTAGCAGGTGCTCTGGTCACAGGAGGCAGCACACAGGTGCCTGCCCCCCACCCCCTTCGGTATTCTAATCCTCACATCTCCTTTTCGTTGCAAACCAGAGAGGTCTCATGAGGCAGGAACCACAACTGTCTGAACCATCACTGAGCCTAGCAGTTGGCAGGCTTAAATCAACGTGGAATGAATGAGTGGTTATGCATTTACTAAAGAAGGGAAGATGGAAATAGCATTAAAGAGAATTGAATGCTTATGCCAATTCTCTGGAGGTTGCTGTAAACAAATTATCACTAATCCTAAAACAGTTGGCAGGTTAATCTTAAAACCCCACTTCAAAGATAAGGAAACTGAGGCTGGAGTACACAAACAGCATGCTCAGAGTCTTAAGGCCATCCTGCTTTTGTGGCAGAAGTCAAGTGAAGTCTGCCAGGCTTCAAAGCACATTGTTCTCCATCACCCAGTTCAGCTCCATAGCTGACCACAGAAGGCAAGATCTTGGCCACCCAGAGCAGTCAGCTCTAACCAGAGTCCATTAGAGTCACTTAACATGGAAGTCCCTGCCAGAAGATAGTAAGATGCACTGGTTCTGAAGAGGCTTGTGTCACCCTTGGCTTAGCAGAGCCGATCCACACATGATGTGAGTAAGTACCACTTGAGCTCTTTTGTGTCCTCCTGGACATGCCTATGTAACAACTGAGTGATGCTCTCAGGCCAAGTATCTAATGGGGGAGTACCTAAGATGGAAAAGGGTTAGCGACCATGACTTAGTGCAGGCAGGTGAGGGTTTATAGTGACCTTTATTGTCCACATGCCTAACTATAGATAAAATGGCCTTGTTCTCTGACTGTAACCTATGTGAGAACAGCTGGCTATGAACAGTACTTGATCCCCTCCATTGTGTGCCCTACCTGGCCAGGAGCAGGGAGTGGGGGAGGATTCCTGCCAGGCATCAAAGAAAAGCTGATGCTGCCCAGAGATGATGCTTCCCCACTCTAGGCAGCAGGTCATGGACTACATTCATATACATATGTAAAGCACATACTGACCCTTAATCCAAAACTGAGATGCTGATGCAAAATGCAATCCCCAATACTGCTGGACATGGAATCAAACCAGCCCTTAAGGGTCACCCAGCAACTGCCACACATTTATAGGCATTACTTGCTTTAAACTGCCCACTGATTCCCTGCAGAAAGCACGAGTATCTTCAAACAGAGATGTGAGGAGGCCCAGTGATAACAAAGGACAGCAACACAGAGTAAGTACAGTCCCACAGCTCTAGCACTTGGGTGCCTTGGGCTGCATCATACTGCTGCCCCTACTCTGTGCCAGCATGTCCAAGGCCTGCCCTCTGCTGCCATGAGACCTTCACAATGCCTGGCATTCTCAGCACCTCACTGTTCTTCATGATCAGATGGAGGAAACTGCTTCACTTAGACCTTGCTTGTGGGTATGAGGAACAATTACTCAGAAGGATTATAAAGTATAGCAACCCTATAAACCATACTTTCCACACCCAAGAATAGCTGTCTGGGGAAAAAACAATAGTGCAAAAGGCAAGACAATATCTTTTTTTAAAAACAGGATGCTGTGTTGTATGCAGAGTTCTTGTTGCCTGTCACAATAAGCAAAGCCTACAAGGACCAAATCCTATAGGTGGTGGCATTCCAGCCAGCCTGGACGCACCTCAGTTCTCCCATCCCCATCTGCCCTCCTCACCTGTGCACACATACCCTGAGGTATTTCGAGTAGTCAAGGGTGATGTGGCAGCTGATGAAGCTTCCCCCTGCTCAGCTTTCCATTGTAGGTTTCTAAACTTATAAGGAAATGGAGGGGTGGGGAAGAAAAGAAAAGTAATATGATGATTGGAAGGTCCTGGAGCTGCATGCACAGAGCCTGGAAATGTCAAGGTCTGAGAGTACTCAATAAATGAAAGCTCAATTGTATAAAAGCAACAGCTAATAAAAAATATTGTTGGAAGCCATGTTTTCCATCTTCCCAGCCATTACAGGGATAAAATTATCCATGGGAAAGATTGAAAACCTTTTGCAAAACTAATACAATTAAGCCTTATTATTCTGCTGCTTTTCTCCTTTTCTCTGGCTTCCCCATAATCTACTCTATCTCCCACACCAATCTGTTTCCTGGGACGTGGAGGTGCTGTCCTTTTTTATTATCACCAGCAAAATGCTGTGTTTAAGAGTCAGAAAGAAGATCATGTTTTTGCACCTCCTTCTGGAAGCATCTAATAACTGTTCCCAAGCATGTACAAGAACCTGCCTTTTTTTTTTTTCAAAGCTTACATCTGCATATGTATTGAGCCCAAACTCCCCTTTACCAGGAGTGGGTAGGGATAGATGATACAGAAGGGCTTAGCCAGGAGAATTTCCTCTCCTTCAACAAGGCAGAGGATTGGATTTAATGAGGAGAACTGAAGTAGAGATGAGAGTGACAAGGGGAAAATAGATTTCAGAGGAGGAAAAATACTGTAAGGCTATTTCCCTTCCATCCCAAACAGACACATGTACACATGCTTCTAGCAGCCAAGCCCAGAGATGAAATCACAAGAGGAGCACAGTGGGAGAGCAAAGCATTGCACATACAACTTAAAAAAAAAAAAAAATCTGTGCCTAGGAACATATGGGCAACTGTGATAATTAGAGCTGTGGCTGGTGGATTTTTTTTCCCCTTTCCAGGATCTCAAATCACAATCCTTGTCATTACAAGCTATAGTCAAACCTGTACATGAGGCTGGCCTGAGAAACACTGGCTTGTTAAGGGCTACTAAGTGAGCCTGACAGCTCCTGACACTGCAGGGTGGCAAAGTGAGTGCTTCAGGGTCATGTACATCCGATCTGGCTGTCCCTGCATGCCCCTTGAAGGTGGACCCGCAGTAGAGATGGGACGGTATAACCTCCCACCCGTCCCCACTGCCTAGAAATCCATAAAGCCACACTTCTGCCAAGCGCTACTGTGGCACACCATGAGAGAAAAGAAAAAAAAAAAAAAAAAAAAGAACCCTATGGAAATCAAGTAAGCCCCTCAAGCAAACTGTCAGTTTCAAAGCTCCAAACCGTGACAAATGATTTGCGAAGATCTGCCTGCAATACGCGATGGCTCAGGTTGCTTGGCACGCCTTCTCAGGCAAAAGGAAGAATAATTTTTTTAAGCCTCCCAATCAGCCCCTGCCATGTTTTAAGCCATTTCTTTGGAAAAACTTGTCATGAGCAACAAATTAAATTCCCCAAAAGTAAGCAAATTACCAGATGAATTTTCAGTGGTCATTGTGGGTATCTAAGAAAAGGCATGATGATGTGTCTTTAAATCTCATTCATTTCAAAGGCTTATTTTTAGAAAAGCAGTGAGTGTGTAGCAGTAGTGCACTTTGATCTTCCTGATTCCCAGGAGAAAATCAATAATACAACTTTAATGTATTTGTATAGCAAGACTTCACGTTATTATTATTTTTACCCAGCTCAGCTTAACTAAAGTGAAAAAGGTAGACTGGGTCTCAGCACCGCCCTGTGGTGAAAGGGAATTTTTTTTCTAAAACTGAACCATAGCAGAGCTAGCCACATTCAACAAAAACCAGACCAATTAAAAACCAATTATCTCTGTGAATGCAACTTGTTGAAAGACTGGGTCCATGGTGCTTGCTTTGGAATGCAGGAGGGTGGACCCACAAGGTGACTGGCACTGAGGTCAGCAGGCCCTGGCCCTGCAGCCTGATTCCTACCATGCTGGAGTGGGCCAGGACCCCCCAGCAAGCAGCCACATACAAGTCCTACCTTCCTCTCAATGCGTCCCAGCTGCTCCTGGTAGAAGGTGTCACGGCGTCTGAGTTCCGCCTCTCTGCTCTCTAACTCCCTGGCCTAGTCAAAGAGAGAACAAAGCTCATGTTAGCAAGCAGCAATGGTGCCGAACGGGTGCTTCAGGGAGGCAGTAACTGACATTTCTGCTCACAACAACACTCACAATGAGAAGAGTCATAATAATGAACCAAATAACCTGGGTTATGGCAGATTGTTCATATGTATTACATTTAATTTTCACAACAACCCTTCAAGGTGGGTAATTATTAGAACCATTTCGTAGACAATAATCACCAACATTTATTGAATGCTTACTATCTGCCAAATACTGTTCTACATGCCTCCTGCAGATTATTTGTTATGCTCTTTCCAACACCTGTAAAGGCAGGGAGATTATTATGATCCCTCATTATGGACTCAAGGCAGGCACAATAGAGGAGCTAAGGAACTGTCCGACAGCTCACAGCTATTCAGAGAGGGGCTGGCTATGAACCTGGGTGAAGGCAGGCAGTGCCTGGTGGAAGAGCTGTGCTGCCAGAACCATAGCACCAGGAAGTCCATGCCACAGTCTCATACTCTGAGCTATGAGGGGAAGGATTCATGCACAGAATCATACAGTAAGGAGTGCTATTTCCTTAGCCCTGATGGAAATGGGAACCACAAGGCAGAGGGCCCTCCCTCTAGTTCATAGTTAAGATGAAAGCTGAGATACCCAAGATGAGTAAGCTGGTGCAGGCAGACTAAGCTTGAACCAGCCCACCTCAACTAGCTAGGAAACCCTGAACCATCTGTTTTGCTCCAGAGGAAATCATACCTTGGGTTATGATGCATGAAACTGGAGTAGAAGCATCCTCCCTGCCTCACCCTGTCTGAGGATGAAAGAGATCTCATCAGGCAGAGGGATAACAGGTCTGCAAAGATCACCAGCATCACAGCATGTACATGTATTCACTTGCTGTATACCAGTCTTGGTCATTGTGGGCCTTTCCAAGACCAGACCCCAAATCCTGCCATCTCCACCTTCTATGCAAAGCCACAGCAGTACTGGGCCCAAGGACAGCCCTAAAAGCCTATGGAGAGGAATCACACTGCTCACTCGCCTTTTGAAACTTCATGGGGTTGAGTGTGCCTGAGGATTGCCCTGGGCTCCTGCTGGCATCCATGGTTCTGAAAGCCTACAACTGCCTGGCAATGATACTTCTCTTAGCAAGAAACCTTCTGAAAACATGTTCAAGGCAGTCAGAAATGGGAACTGACCACAAGCCCCTGAAGATCCCAGGCCAAGGGGGCAAGTGGGTTGCAGGCTCTGTACCTCTACCTGAAGCCACTACAGACTTGAGTTGCACCCCTCCTATTTTCTCTCACCTGTACAGTGGAAAAATGCAGTAACTTGATTCCCCAGATGCTGTAGAATATTTAAAAGTGTCAAGAAGGCTCCTGGAATGCCAACACTTTAGAAAACTAAACATAAACAGTGGGACTTAGTGCTAGGGAGTCCTCATAGAATCTTGCAAAGCATGATGCTGGGGCTGCTGCATCTGGGGAATGCAGGCATAGCTAATCTGCACAGGCCTCTCAGCAGCCTGACACTTAAATGTGAATGATCCCTCATGCCATCCAAGGAGAAGCTCACTGGACACAATTAAGCAGTCAGTACTGAGTATCTCTTAAGATTCTGGCCCTGTCATTTCTGGCCAGTTGCTCCAGCCAAGCCAGAAGTTGACATGTGAAAGTAAAACCATCACAAGGCCCTTCAGCTACCATTCAGGAGGAACAATGGAATAGGAGGATGAGGAAGCTGATCCATGTACCACCCACCTGACACTCTGATGCTTCCTCTGCACAGAGGCTCCCAGGATGCTCAGCCAGAGCTTTCAGGCTATCTGTGTCAGCAGCAGGATGCAGAACTAAAGTACCCTGTTCTTCTGCACCTCCTAATCCAGAGATCACTTAGACACACAGAACACCAAACGTCTCAAGTCCTCCTTTCTATTCATAACACCAGACGACAATTAGGCAGGGATTAGATAAGGGTGTGTGGGCTTCCTGGAGAGGGGTGAGCCTGCCCCTGCCAGTGTACCCTCTGACCTGTGCCCCAAGCAAACTCTTCAGCTTTCGTCACAAGTGAGCCAGAGAGGTGGCCAGCCCACAGCCTCTGCTTCTGCATGATCAACCTCTGCCTTCCTGCTCCATTCATTGTTGAGTACTAAAATGCTTGTGACTAATGACAGGCAAGATGACAGACAGGACATGGCTCAAAAAGAAGGGCTGCAGAAAAAAATGTGAAACAGATGCCTGGGGTTCAATGCAGGGCCCAATGCAGGCACTCAGTGATGCAGGGCTGGTAGAGGACAACAGATGAAGCAGAGCCACTCTTCAAAGCCACTCCACAGCCCAAACCTGCTTTCTGCACACACAAACTCTGCATGGCACTGGGATTGAGAGTCATGGGCAGGCTGCAGAGAGTGACTCAGTAATTTCTTAGCATGTTGCTGAGTGTCCACCGTGTGACAGGCATCAGTGTAAAGGGTTGCAGACACATAAGTGAAAACAGAAAGTCTCTGCTTTCCTGGAGCTTAGATCCCAGTGGGAGAGGCAAATGTGTGTGCAGATAAATAAGATAATTTCAGAGTGATATGCGCTGGGGAGACCAAAAGACAGAATAACTCATGAGGTAGCAGGTTGTTATTTTGTCTAAGGAGATTTCCAAAAAAATCTTTTGGGGAAAAAACCTAAATTAAATATGTTGTGTCTAATACAAAGGCAAACTATCAGAATCATGAAGATCATGCAGTGGAGGATGTCTTTGAATGGAGCTGAGGGAACCTTCAGTGACTTCAGTCAAGGACCTCCTTCAGTTAAGATAGCACAGCGAGTTTGCACTTTGATGCATCTAGCTGCTCCAAACACAGAGCACTGGCAGGGAGAAGCACACCACCAAAAGACAGCTGACAGGTTCAAAAACAAGATGAAAGTATCCGACACTGAACAGAGATGCAAAGCAGTAGGCAGAGCTGAAGCCACAGGCCTGCTGGTCCCTGGGCCTGGAGCAGTGGAGGCAGCTAGGACCTCTCTTTATACTTTTGGGCCTGAAAAAATTACTCTTCACAGAGGTGGGTCCAGGCCAGGTGACTACCTACAGTGCAGGGCCCTCTTAAAGGAAGAAGCTGATGCAACATTTCTGAAGATGCCCACCCAGGTGCATATGTGTGGGTTTAAACCTAGGCAGCCAGTAGCCCACAGATCTAGCCCACACCACAAGTGAACCTAGTACCCTGCTAACTCTGTCCCCAGGCTTTGTAGCATTCCCAGGACCACACAGAGACAGACTTCAGAAAGCACAACCCAACTCAGCCTACCCTGAGTAAAATTGTCCACAGCTAGAAAAAAGCCACAGAGGGTAAACACGCTACACAGAAAGTGAGGGGAATAAACCAATAGCTGAAAACTAGCCTTTGCGCTCAAAATGAATCTGAGAAGCAAATCTCCAATGTGCAGAGAAATGTAACTAGAAAGACTACCAGTAAAATCAGCAGCTGAGCTATGAACTCACTCCACGTGAAACTGATTTTATGGGACAATGACAAAAGATTCTGAAAACGTTGCACTTTGTAAAAATTTAAACATGAGGCAGAAGAATAGAATAAAACCCCCAATGGCTATCACTATGCTTCAACACTCAGATGCCAAGGAGCCAGTTCACCTCTGGCCTCCACCTCTCCTTCCAGGAGCCTTCATATCATTTCATCTGTGCAGGCCTCCTGAGATTGCTCAACAGATAAGGGTACTTTCTTAAGCAGAACCACAATACCACTGCACACTTAGAAAAATTAGCATCAATCATTTAACATCATCAACTATCCAACCAGTATTAAAATTTCCAACTGATGAAGGATTTTAAATACATTTATTTGAGTTACTCAAAAAGACAAAAGAATAAGTTCTACTCAACAGAAAAAGGGATTACATACTTTGAAGACCCCCCCAAACATAAATACAAATTAGCCTTTCAAAATAAAATGAGCAAAATAAACTTTAAGCTAAAGGCAGTAAGGAGATATTAAGAACCAAATGGGATGTAGCACAAAGATCTGAGCCAGGAATGAGCAAAGAAGACAAACAAAAAGAGGAAAGAGCTTGAGCTGCATGGGCAAACAGACCACTGCACTTGTCCAAGATCACCTCAAGGAAGAGCACAGGAAGGGATAAGCAGGAGGAGGGTGGTAGTCTACAGCAAGTTAGGGATGATAATGGAGGGAAGGGAAGAGGGAGGAAGAACAGGAGGAGAAAGGGAGAAATGGGGGTAAAGAGAAATATGAGGGGTTGGAGAAGAGAAAGTAGCAAACAAATACCAGATAAAATTACAGATATAAGTCACTCAGTTACTATTTACCATAATAAATATATGGCAGGCAGCCTCTAACATGTCCTCAACAATCCCCACTCCTGGCACTCTGGTCCTATGTAATTCCTCTCCTCAAGTGTAAAGCAGACCTGGTAATGACCACCAATAAACACAATATGGTGAAAGTGGTAGACTATCACTGCTGAGATTTGATTTTAAAGACAGCATTTTCTGCCCTACCCATACTCTCTCCCTATCTCTGCTTGCTCACAGTGATGAAGCAGCTTCTGCTTTCTGGGCTACTCTATTGAGACATCCATATAGTAATGAACTGAGGGTGCCCACAGGCCAACAGCCAGCAGGAGCTCAGCCCTACTTAAAACTGGCTCCTGACCACAAGTTTGGGCGAGCCTGGAAGAGGGTCTTCCCTGGGGAGCCTTCAGATTTGCCACCAGCCTTGGCAGACACTAACTGCAGCACTGTGACAGACCCTGAGGCAGGGTCCCTGACTTGGCCATGCTCAAATCCCTGATTCACTCACTCTAAGAGATAACAACTGCTTAATGATTTGAATCACTTAACTTTCTAATTATTGCTTAGCAATAGATAATGAATATAAAATGTAAACTGACTAAGGGGAAAAGATCACTTTAGATAAAAGAAAACTACACTACACTATATGTTATTTACAAAAGACTCAGAACCCATACTAGTAGTATTACAGGGCAACAGTCAAAAAAACTCCTCACTGGACTTAAGTATAGACTATATTGTCTATTGTTGTACATACATGCCAAAAGAAGAAAAAGAAAATAATGACCTGCCATAGAGAGAATAATAGAACTGGATCACTAAGGATTCAAATGTTGGTATTAACATATAGGATGAAATAACAGCAATTAATGTGTGAAAAAACTCCAGCTAACACGTGAAGGGGAGAATTTCTATAGTGATGGAAATTATCTGGTCTCTATTATTCATGATTAAAAAATCAGCTATTAATCTTGCTGAGGATTCCTTGGAAGTCATGAGTCACTTCTCCTTTGTTACCTTCAAGATCTTCGATTTTGCCTTTCAACAGTTTAATTACAATATGCTTAGGTATAGAATTCTTTCAGAAATAGTGCATAGCCCTATCTATATACAGTACATCATGTAGATTTTCAGGAACACTGAGAACTTCTCAAAGGCCCCTATAGACATCTCATTCCCTAGCCTTTCTTTCTGAGCTTTCTGTTTTCCCTATTGTTTGCCTAAACTGTTAGTTACCTCTGTTGGCAGACATCATGTTCAACAATTGTCTCTGGTTGTTTTTGAAAAATACCCCCCAGAGAAAAAGTTTACAATGACCTATGTCCAAGTCAGATCAAATAAAAGCTGCCTTGCAAGGGCAGTCTTCCAGGGAATCACCAAATAGCAAAAATTGTGAAAACTCTATGTAATTTTTTTTTGTATTTTTAGGGAAGGGTCTGCAAGGTGCTCAGGGTCTCACTACTAGATGGGATTCAGTGATCCACCTGTTTACAGCCTCCTAAGAACTGGGGTTACAGGTGTGTGCCACCACGCCATCTCAGTGCACTTAGGGGATGGGGCCGGCATAGCAGACCCAAGAGATTAAGTCCCCAGCCTCTGTGACGGCTTGCAGGTACTTTAATCTGCTGAGCTATTTGGCCAGCACAACTCTCTGGAAATTTTTCTACTCCCTCCAGTGACTAGTAGGCTACAAGCTGACATCCTATCTGTGGGTTGTTGATTTTGGAGAAAATCATGGATCTGCAGAGATAGGGAAAGATTGGAAAAGATCAGTTAAAATGCCCCAACTCTTTGCTGTTCTTATTGCAAGTCTTCCACTTTATTTGAACAAATGCTCTTGGACTGCTGCAAGACTTGGGTCAATTTTCAGACTTCTGAAAAGTAGATTCAGACTATTTTTGTCAGTATGCTCATGGTTTTTATGAAACATTTTCAAAGGTACTTCCTGTACCAGAAATGGTGATAGTATGAAATCATGGGTTGAAAGAATAAATGAACTTGGAAACCAGTCATCATCCAAATTAAAGCACAGACAAAAATAATAAAAATTAAAAGGTAACAGGATACCCAAGATATATAGCATAATATCAAGGGTCCAAAGAAGACGTTTAAGTCCCAGTAGAAGACAAATGAAGCAAAAAATGAAGAGATAAAGACCAAAAACGCTCCAAAATTAAAGACTATAAATTACAGATCTGAGATGCTCAGAAAAATTCCAAGCAGGATACTTTTGTAAAATTCTTAAATAACTCCTGAAGTAATGGAGTATTTTTGGAACATATCATAAACTTTAAAAAAAAATTACAATTTCCACAGCAACCTAAAAAACTGATTACAAGGCCAAAATAGAAAGTCAGTAGAGATCATGGAAAGCCCCCTCCCTCTCTCCCAAAACAAATCAGTAAGAAAGGAACAAAGAGCATGGGACAAACAGATATCAAATATCAAGAAGACAGATTTAAATCTAATAATATGTATAACTACATTAAATGTAAACTAATTTGGCTTTGGTATTTGATTCCTATTGCTGTTATAAGGCATTATCAAAAAATGATTATAATGCATTACAAAAAAATATGGCTTAGAACATAAATATATCCCTCCCTCCCAGTTCTAAAGGCCAGAGGTTTTCAATAGGTAGTATCTGGCAGAAATCACAGAGTTGAGGAGCAGCACTTTTTAGAGACTCAATATAAGAATCTATTTCCTCACTTTTCCAAGCTTCTAGAGGCTGTCCTCTGCTCTTGTGCCTTGACCTTAAATTGCCTATCACCTTGACCTTACCACTCTCATCTCACCTCCTTTGCTGACTCTCCTGTCTCCTTTTTCCCCAATAAGTACACTTCAGTTATACTGATGCCATAAATAAAGGAAAATCTTTCCATTATATATCCTTAATCACATCTCATGGGAAAACATAGTTCTAAGGATTAAACAGACACCTGGGCTAGGGGAAGTCTGTCCACCATCCTCCCCAGAGCAAAAACAAAACCATGCTATCAATAACACAAGGGTTATAGAAAAAGAATGGAAGAAGACATATCACGCAGATGCTAAGCATCAGAATGCTACTGTAGCTATCAGATAAAGGAACATTCAATACTAAAACTATTATGATATATAAAGAGAGGCAGTTAATAATTATAAGAGACAGTTATTCAAGAAATGGCAATTCTAAATGTATATACACCTAATAACCTAAAAGCATAAGTTACATTTAAAAGACAAATACAGAATATAAGCAAATCTACAATCACAACTGAATCTGTAATCTCAAAATATTGACAGAATAAGTAGACAAAAAAAGCAATTAAGATGTAGAAGATCTGAACAGTATTATCACACATAATGACCTAATTGACATTTAAGGAAGACTACATAGAAAACCACAGAATACACATTTTTCTTAGGTACACATAGAACAGTCACTAAAATAGACCATAACCTGGAATTTAAAAATATAAAATCAAGCCGGGCGTGGTGGCGCACGCCTGTAATACCAGCACTCGGGAGGCTGAGGCAGGAGGATCGGTGCAAGTTCGAGACCAGCCTGAGCTACAAAAGTGAGCTCAAGGCTAGCCTGAACTGCATAGCGAGACCCTGTCTCAAAAAGACAAAAAAAAAAAAAAAAAAAAAAAAAAAAAAAAAAAAAAAAAAAAAAAAATATATATATATATATATATATATATATATATATATATATATATAATCATATATGACCTAAGATACCAAAGTATTACATTAGGAATTAATAACAGTAATATACCCAGAAACTTTCCAAACATTTAGAAACATATTACCAAATAACTCCTATTCTTTAACCAAGAGAAAAATATAGACTTGAAAATGACAGAACTTGGGGCCTGGCAGGATGGCTCAATGGTCTAAAGCGCTTGCTTGGGAAAGCTTGGGCGGCTTCAGGGACCCCGGTTCAATCCCCGGCACCACATGCTGCGCCAGTCCTGCCCTCAGGGCAGGCTGAGCCGGCCATAAAAATGAGTGAATAAACAAATAAAGGTTCTCAAACAAGAAAAAAATAAATAAAATAAAAAATTCTTTAAAAAAAATTAATTAAAAAAAGAAAATGACAGAACTTTAAAACTGCCATTAAAAATGTCTATACACTTAAAATAAAAAATATGAATATAATTGTGTAAATTACTCAAAATAATCAAATGGAAGTTCAGAAAGTGAGAAGTATAGTATTTCAAATAAAAGTCTAAAGAAATGAATGATATACTATACCTTAGTGACCCAGGGGACAACTTCAATGACAAATAGTTTAATATACATGGAAGTGAATTCCTGGGAGGGGTGGTGATAGTGGAAAACATCTGAATATTTGAAAAACAATAGATGAAAAATACCTAGATTGTTTTTTTAAAAAGTACATACAAAGAAGTACACTAACAAACTCACCAATTAATATATATTTAATGCATGTCTCAGTTACTTTCCTCTCATTGCTAGGAAAAAATACCTGACGCCCAAAATTAAGGAATGAAACACTTATTAAGTTCACAGTTTCTGGAGGCTTCAGTCCATATTCAGCTGGCTGCAGGGTACGGTGGCACATGACAGAGAGTAACAGTTCATGGCAGCAGAAAACAGCAAAACAGTAAGAGCAAAAAAGGAGGAACAGGAGCAGAGAGTGAGCCTCTTTCCTTCCCTTATATTATATTTAGCTATCTGCCCCAGGGCGGGTGTTGGCCTCATGACAATAATCCCAGCATCAGATCATGAATTAATCACAAATTCTAGAAGCCTGCACCTTGACTGCATGAGGCTTTGGGGGGACATGTAGACACAAACCATAACATGAATGAACAAAAGAAGGAAGATCATATGAGCACTTCACATAGATTCAGTTAAAGCATATGACAGATAAACAGCCTTTTACAAAAACACTTCCAGAAAATTAATATAACAGAAGGAAATTTTCCTAATGAATATGTTTTTAAAACCTATGCATAATATCATACTTATTGGTGAGCTACTTAACGCTTTTCCCTAAAACAGCAGAGAAAAAGTTTACAAGGATTTAGAATGGGTATTTGATTAATCAAATTTTAAACACTGGCATATTTCTAGATTATCCTCAAAGTTGAATATTTATACTCTTTTGGAGTTGAGTAGAACTTCTAAAAAAAAGTCATGACACTTTTGTTAGGTTTTTCTGGCCTAGCAGAGAAGCACAAGTAAAAGAAAGGGAGGAGGACTTTCTTGCCATTGAGGAGGACGCAGGGAGGATCTGAGGGAGATGGAGAGATTCTCTGAATTTAGACAGGAATGCTAAGATTTTATGCACTTTTGCAAGGGGTGGAGTTTGAGAGGCAGGTACAGTGACACATAAGGAGCTGACTGGGGTCTCCCTTGTGTATGTGAGAAAGGTATCCAGCACTAGGCTGAGAAAGAAGAAGTGGTCACTGGAAAGATAAACTGTTGTTTTTGGGATTCAGCCACATTGAATCAGGACCATAATAATTTAGCACTTTGTACTCTGGCTGGAACCTATCAACTTTTAGGTCACATCCACCAAAAAGTAAAAACAAAAAAACTCAGCATGGTGACACACATCTTTAAAACCAGCACTCTAGGAGCTCGAGGCAAAAGGATCTCAACTTCTAGCCCGAACTGGGCAACTTAGAAAGAGCTGTCTCAAAATAAAAGAAAATTTAAAAAAAGGATGTTTCTCAGCATGAAGGCTTAGGTTCTATCTCCAGTACTGGAAGGGAAAAATCACCACAAACAAACAAAACCAAACTATAAGAATGAAAGTTCCACATGAAAAAAAAAAGTATGACAACATTAGTTATCTGAAAAGTAAATTAGTGCCCCTAAACGCATTTATTTTAAAAACTGATTATTAAGCTGGGCCTGGTGGTGCATGACTGTAACCCCAGGAGAAGTGTTATGAGTTTAAGGACACCCTGACCTACATAGTGAAACCCTGTCTCAAACAAAACAAAACAAACAAAAAAACTGAGAGTTAAATAAATTCCTTGGGGCTGGGGAGATAGGTCCAAGGCACAAGTGCCTGCTGGGCAAGTGCAAGGTCGTGAGTTCGAACCCTGGTCCCACAAAAAAAATAAAAAAATAAAAAAAAATAAATTCCTTATTTCAAGTATGATACAATAAGTGTCATATTAAGTAACTTAGTGCAATGCATGTCACACCAATGTAGAAGACAGGTTCCTGACTCTGAGATAACCAACCTTACAATACTCTGGGACCTAATCATCTTCTCCTACATTATGTATTCTGATAATGTGAAATCACTGGTCAATCATCCAACTGGATACTTCTAAGACATGTACTATAATAGCGCTCCTCAAACATTTAAAGTGCATTTGAATCATTTGGGATTTTAAGAAAAGGCAGATATTGTATTAGCAGGCCTAAGATAAGCTGAAAATTACCCTTCCAACAAATCTCCACATCATGTTGCCTTGAATAACAAGTCACTAGATCTTATCTATAGAAAAATAAATGATGGCTATAACAACATCTCAAAGACTCTGTGAGTGCCATGATGAGTTCAGATTACATTCTTTCCAGTCCTTTAGATTAATGATTGTGTATTTGAATTTTAAAAGATAATGTAGAATAAGGGCTTTGAAGTCAAAGGAATCTGGATTTCAATACTAGATCTGTCACTTCCTACCTCAGCAAGGTCAAATTCCCTAAGCCTCAGTTTCCTAATCTGAAGAGAATTGAATGAGGATATGAATACCACCTACACTTCATGAGACTGTAGTAAAGTGAATTAAGATTATACCTATAAAGTATTGAATGTGGTGCCTAATAAAATGTAGTGTTTTCAAAATAATGTCTAAGATTTATTATTTAATATATTATTATTTTTATGATAGCAAAGATATTACTAAATATTCAATCATAAAAGAAAACATACCAAAACCATAACAGGTAACATATTTCTTATATAACAAGACAAATCTCAAAGACAAATACACACTTGAGATGATCTGAGATAATCTCTGCACTTCAAACTAACACTGAGGTGCTCTGGGATGCTGCTGTATGTCTGCCACTCTATATCTTTGTTTATATTCCTCATTACACCCATTTGCTTTCTTACTTTTACAGATGGTAAAACATGTTTTCGTACTTTAAAAATCAAAGTGTAACTCATTTATTATAAACCTTGCCCTTCTAAAATCTGCAACTCTATGGTTTCTTACTATATTCACCAGGTTGTACAACCATCACTACAAATTCCAGAACATTTTCATCATCCCAAAAGGAAAATCAGTGCCAGGACTGAAGTGCTGAGCCTGATAGCTCAGCAGACTAAAGCACCTGCTTACACAGAGTGCAGCAGCTAGGGTTTGATCCCCAGTGTGCCTTGCTAGCCCACCCAAAGGGTGTGCTGAGACAGCAATTGACACTGGGCATGGTGGCACACCTGTAATTCCAGCAGTTGGGAGGCTGAAAACAGGAGAATCACTATAAGTCTGATCTCTGTAGTGAGACCTTGTAGATACTGTAGACCCTGTCCTAAGTACAGGGAAAAAAGGAAAGAAAGAAAGAAAGAAAGAAAGAAAGAAAGAAAGAAAGAAAGAAAGAAAGAAAGAAAGAAAGAAAGAAAGAAGGAAGGAAGGAAAGAAAGAAAGAAAGAGGAAAGAAATTCAGTGCCCACTGGCAGTCAATTTCCATTTCCACCATACCCAGTCCCATAAAACTCCAGCAATTAACAAATGTATTAGCAAGTGCCGTGTATCTATACAATAGAACACAATTCAGCCAGAAAAGGGAGTGAAGTCATAGTCCCTGAGCTATCAAGCCAGTTGTGACACATGCTACAACATAAATAAACTGAAAAAAATATGCTAATAAGCAACCCAGATCCAACAGGCCACATCCTATATTGTTCTGTTACCTGGATGTCCACATTAGGCAAATAGAGAGCAATAGACAGTTGACCAGCTGCCAAGAGCTGGGGGAAGGTGCAGTGACCACTAATGGCAAAGAGCTTCTATTTGGGGTGATGAAATGTTCTAAACTTGAGCTGTGGTAATGACTGCACAACTCAGGGAATATATTAACAACCATGGAATTGTACATTTTATGGGTGATGTTATAGGATATGAATTATGTATCAATAAAGGTGCTAAAAATACAGAGGATTACTAAGGAAACTATACTGAACTTATCAAAATACTAAGAAAAAACAAGACCTAAGGTCAGAAGGCCAACACAGTCTTTTAAGCTAGAGATGAGGGCAGACCTGAACTGAGGCTGGGGTATCTGGGATGGAAATGGAGGATTCCACAGAAGCCTGACTGCTCAAACACAAAGGAGAGGCAGAAGAACACAGCAACTCTCCAGGGCTCTGCCTGCAAAAGGGATGCCATGTCTACCATGTCTGTTATAATGATGAATGCCATCAGTTTGCCACACACTTACAAGTCTTCTACATACAGCTACATACAGTCAGGAAGCTGAATGGCAGTTAGCATGTGGATGTGCTCATCTAAGTTACTGAATCACTGCTAGATACCAATTGCTATACACATGTTCTTATCTTCACTCAGAAATAAGCCAAGGACCACAAGTTACATGTTTTTGCCATTCATCTGCTAGTGTACTTTCTAGACTCTCAGCTCCTGGATGCCAGGGCCAAGCTATGTTTGATGCCTCCATATAGCCCAGGAAATGTGCCCTGAAAACTATAATTGATGATGTAACTCTTAGAAAGATGGTACCTATGAAGGTTTACAAGCTTGGATTCAAACTCTGGCTCCAACAATGATATGCAAGACACCAGGTGGGATGTTAAACTTCTTTAGGATTCAGAGTCTTCATGGTATTGCCAGTTGGACTTGCTGCAATTGTTCCCTCAACCAGGAGTCCTGGGAATGCCTGGGGCTTCCTTTCAAGGCCTAGCCAGACAGATGCACACCATTCCAAGGAGCAAGAAGAGCCCATCAATGGGTGCAAGCTGTCAAGGGCCTGCTGAACTTTAGTCATTCCTTCATAGACTACCAAATGCTCCCAAGAAAAGCCAAGCCCTGGACAGCAGGGAGGAGCAAAGCTACATTGATTATGTGACCCTAGGACAAAGGCCCAGCTCCTCAGAGTCCATGGAGAATTAAGAGTGGCTAATTCTGTAGGATTATGTTCCTCATTTTTCAAACCACCTACCTGTATCAGCAAGAAGGGGCAACCCAGAAATGTACCGTGGAGAGGGCCGCTCAAAGCCGTGCCTTTGTTCTACATCGCTCCATGCACATTTCCTAAGAGTCACTGATGCCTTGCAGAAAACTTTGAAAAAACATCCTATTACAGACCATCTGCTGAGCTATCATAGGCTCTCTCCACAGCCCCCATTTCCTTTTATTACCACAGAGAGCGGCATGAAAATAGGTCTCATTTGAAGACAATGTCTGCTCATGCTGCTTCCTTCCAAATCTCCATTCCCAGGCCACCCTGCTGAGAATGACGTCCTCACTCCACCATACTATGGACTTAGGCTCCATGTCAGGGAAAAACACAGAGCAGAGGCTTCAGGTGTGTGGCATCATGTGACCGATGACCACCTAGGCAATCATAGCGTGTTCATCTCTTTGTAGTACCAGTAAAAAAACAAGACAACAGAAGGAAAGCATCAGACAACTCCCAGGGAGAAGTCAACACTACATGTGACACATTGTATCAAGTAAGTCCCACCACTTTGGCAGTCCTCCATCTTCTCACCACACCTAGGTCTTAGGCAGGGTAAGAAGTGTCATCTTGCTTATTACAAAAACAAGGATCAGAGAAACCTCAGGAAACAATCAGCAGGCCAAAGCAGTAGCAACCATTTATATACATCTAATAAACAAACACTTTTCTGGGTCTTTAATTCACAAATTACCAGTGTGGGGAATAACTATTGCTAAGTCCATTTTAAAGGCAAGGAAAATGAGGCAAAGAGCATATAAGTTACATTCAATCAACAAAATGGCACAGCTCAAATGTTAAAGAAATAGCCTCATCTTCTACAGCAGTAAAGATCCACCAGGCACAGTTCTCGAAGCAAGACTACCTTAGGAAACCATGATTTCACCTCTACAACTTCTAATAAAGTTCTAGGACACAGAAATGATAAGTCTGGAAATGAAGTACAGAGCCACTCTGATGCACAATTCCCTCCAGCATAGGCCTGGGATGAACCCCAGATTTGCAGAAGGAGACAGTTAACCACAAGGGACGTCTTGTAAGGCGAAGCCCCAAAGTGATGGCTGTTTCTAATCAAAGCAGGCCCACTGGGCCCCTCTCCTCTGCTCCTATCCTTATCATAGTGCTTCCCATATGTCTACTATTCATGGTGTGCAGTGTCCCTGGCCTATGTTGCATTCGATTCCCCTAGTACGGGGACAGCCTGGCTGCAGCAGTGGGCTGAGCCGCAATCTATACCTGAACACCTGGCTTCAGCAGACACTTCCTGCTCCTGCAGATATTCTCTCCCCTCTGCACAATGTCTGCCACACCCTTGCCTATCATCATGTAACATCCCTGCTGTTATTTCACTCTACTGTTAACACATCTGTTGGTTAGTAGGTAGCAAAACTGCACTAAGTACACTCAGCCCAGAACTATCCTCAGGTTTGGGTTACTGCAAGAACTGAGACACATAAGGAAAGGGTAGGAAGATAAACAAAGGGGGGAATAAGAGGGGGATAGAGAAGGCTCCTTCCAGGAGATCCCATTTGGGCTGAAAGGTGCAGGACAAGTAAGAAGGCCAGAAGTGTCCCAGTCCTGGGGAACTGTATTCAAATGCAACGGCCTCTGAGTGGCAAGAGTGTGACACATTCAAGGGACAAGGTGAACATAATAAATATAATGACAAGCAGCTGGGGGTGGAAGGCATGAAGAACAGGCCAGGCCCAAAGGTGCAGGCCAGGCTCAAAGATGTGGGGCCTTGCAGGTCATGGTGTAAGCTCTGCACTGACTACTATGAAACAGGAGCCACTGGGGAGCTCTGAAAGGAGAGCGATATGATCTGACTTATTTATTTTTAAAATCCAGTTCATAAAAGCTGAACTGGAAGGCTGCTGCCCAGGAGGACAGCCTGATTATCTCTCTTCCTGCACCATGCACTTGCATGCACAGCCACACAAATATCAACTGTGGTTATGACAGCTGTAGCTACACAAAGGCAGCAAGGAAAAACCTTTACAGAGGAAATAATATGCAATTTTCTAGCTGAACACCTTTTAAAAAGTAATGATGGAGAATAAAATCCCTGCCTGTGAGTGAGGCAGGGGCTGTCTTTAGGTGCAGGATAACAACATGCCACTTGAAATAAGTGAGAGTCAGGCAAAGTGGAGCTTACCCTTGTATCTAAATCTGCAGGGTGAAAAGACAAGGATGGGAAAGAAGAAAAAGGAGCCATAAATTCAGCTCAGGGGCCTACTGCTTCTCAACACAACTCCAAATGGTAAGAGTTCAGAGAAGTTGCTTAACATGACACGTGATGGTGATGGCTCCTTGCAGAGAATAAGGGCTGACAGACAGCCCCAGCTTCAGGTCACAGGAAATTTGTGAGCTAAACAGAGCCAGACAGGTCTAAGCACAGGCTTTCTCATGCTCAGAGCTCCAGAGTAAATCCTCTCAGCATGATGCAGCTTCAGACCTGAGAGTCCTACATGCCAGTGAGTGAGAAAGGTCTTCAGAATCTCCCAGTTCCGGGACAGAGACCCCAATCAACCAGGGAATGAGCCACCTTGCGCTGAGTACACTCTCAACCCATAACTAGATCAGGTGATCATGGGCATCTATAGCTAAGCCAAATACGGTAATATTAGAGAACAAAAACTGCCACCCTGGGCAATGGTGTTATCTTCCTGTCCACTAAAGCAGTTGGCCCATCCAGGACCCTAGAAGTAAACCTATCAGAAACCTGCCCAATGCTATGGGCCCATGGAGAACCCCTGCCTGGACTGACTCTTAGAAGAATGGATATAAGGAACTGTAGCAACACTTTCCTTTGACCTAGTTAGTATCAACCAATTGTAAGTCACTGTCCATCACACCAGAGCTCTGACTCCTCCACAGACACCAGGGTTTCCATGGCACTTACTTCTGGCTCCTTCTGCACTTCACCAGAAATGCTTCTTTTTCTGTCTTGCCTGCTTGCCTGATAGCTTCTTCAAGACTCTGTCCAAATGCTCTGTGTTTTTCAATTGGCCAGGACCCAATCAAGCATCCTTCAGCACTCTATAAACCCCACAATGGGGTCTTGGAGGAGAAAATGTCCTAATTCTAAGAGTGGACTAGATATGCATACTCTATACTTGGGCTCAGATACCATCCCACAAAACATAATTTGGAATAAATGGCAAGAGTGTAAAGACTGACAGAGACTGATTTGATAGGGACCATGGTGACAGCAAAAGTAGCAGTGGTACAGCGAGGACCCACTGGCAAAGCTTTCATTGCTAGGCCCTCCTAGGAGCTCCTCTGCTCCCAGCTCATTCTTCAAGCCTGGCTCCACAGCCCCATGCCCACTGATAAACCCCCAACGACCTACCCATAAATTCTTCTTCTGCTTACTATAGCCCAAGCTGGTTTCTATGACTGCAATTAAGATGCCTGACATACTTTTTCTTCTTTCCTCAACCAGACAGAACCACAGCTGCTATCTGTATTCCCAAAGCACTTAAATACATATTATAATTATTCTAACTATTGTTATACAAGTTAATCAATGACTACTGACCTCCTGCAAATGCAGAAGTTTCAGGAAAGAAGAACCTTAAGTTATTTCTCTTTGTAGCACCATGTCTGCATGGGGCCTGGTAGGTAATACACTATATAAAAGTATGTTGAGGGGGCTGGGGAGATAGCTCCGAGGCACAAGTGCCTGCTGGGCAAGTGCAAGGTCATGAGTTCGAACCCTGGTCCCACAAAAAAAAAAAAGTATGTTGAACTGTTCCAAGTTTCATTAATTATTTAATGCATAGGAAAAATGATTACAGAGGGATGTTATCACTGGTAATTTTAACAAAAGTGTAATTTAGGCTGCCTAATACCATCTTATAACCTTCATAATTCTTTTTGGGAGGCCATGTGTTTATTTTGCAACAAAAAATACTCATCGTTATTATGGCCACTATCTCCAGTGGCCACAATGGATGAGCCTCTGTTGTGAGATGGTGAGGCTGGGTGTAGGCTCAAGTTTGTGCATGAATGTAGCCCAGATCTTCCCACTCATAACACTGCTGCTCAGTAGGACTTTATCAAATAGTCACCACATGCAAGGCACTGTGAAAATTATTCTAACAAAACAGCTGCTGTTCAAAATATTGCTTAGAAATTGTCTCAGAATCAACATACTTATGTGCAGCCTTACTAGTGACAAATCTTCTATCTTTAAGAAGTTAAGAGTTTCCAGAAAGAGCCACATTTCTGTAAGCAGGTCAAGAAGCAAAGTGTCCTAAAGAGGAGAGAGCCAGCTATCAAACATGAGATATGTAGCCCAATTCCAGGAGGAAAAGCACTTCCTAATGTAGTTTCTCAACTTGATGGCTGGACAGCAAAGATATGACTGCATAGAGCTCTGAAAGGCGTGTGTGTGTGTGTGTGTGTGTGTGTGCCTTAAGTGCATGTGTGCCCATGCTCACATGCAGGAGATAGCTTACTTTCCCTTGGCCCTAAGAAAAGTTCATGGTTAGAGTTGCCTGATGCTGCATCACTGTGTGCCCTGCCTCTATTGGCAACATTCTTAGCCACTTGGAGAGCACCTAACACAATATAGGGGACTGGAGCTGCAAAGTGTTCTGCCTAAAGCAATAGTAGGGAGACAAAATGCAGAGTGAGGTCCTCCTCATCCTTTCTGCACTGGTAGGCCTCAGTCAGGACAACCATTCCCTCATACTCTCTTGTCTCTGAGAAGTGGTGTGGTAGCCCCCAGATGCTGCTGTTTTCCTTTCTGGTTCCACCACCATTCTCCCTTTCTGGGTTAAATTGCCAGGAGGTACTCCTTAGTCTTGTGCCCAATGATATCACAAAGCAGAGAGAACAAGTAAGGTACACTGAAATACAGAGATGACAGCACTTCTAAGAACCAAAGAACTTGCCAGTCATCCCATTTCCTCCGCTTGGCAAAGGCATTATTCCTTGATAAAGTGGGCCTTGAGGACTTTATTACTCAGAATCCTAATGTGTAAAGCAGAAAATAAGCATCACATGTTCTCCAGAAGATTCTGCCTGTTTTCATCATCTATCCTATAGCTAGCGGAAAACTAGCTCTGAGTCTGATGTTTCATAAATACTAGAGACGATGCATACAGAGCAAGCATACAGAGGTGTTCAATAGTGTGTGACCCACAGACATCTCCCCAGCACTCAAATGTGGTATCTAGCTGCTGGCAGCTAATGCTAACATAGAAGGAGAAAGGACAGTACTTGAAGAGAGGAGGAGACAGGAGATGTTCATACAAGAGCCTGTAACAAGTCCCTGACAGGCCATCAGATACGTTCAATATTTCCTGGTTCTAAATCCAAGCTCCAAGCCGGGCGTGGTGGCGCACGCCTGTAATCCCAGCACTCGGGAGGCTGAGGCAGGAGGATCGGTGTGAGTTCGAGACCAGCCTGGGCTACAAAACTGAGCTCAAGGACAGCCTGAGCTGCATAGTGAGACCCTGTCTCAAAAAGACAAAAAATAAATAAATAAATAAATAAATAAATAAATAAATAAATAAATAAATCAATCCAAGCTCCAAACCTCACTAAATGTGTGGCTTTGGGAGAGGTGCTTTATGTCTCTGAGCCTCCACTCTCCATCTCTACTGAGATGAGGATTAGTAAAAGCAAATATGAAAAGCCTGACATCTCAGGAGACAAAAATAGTTACAAGCCATTTTTCCTCTCTTTCTTTAATCAACACCTGTTGGCCAAATATTTTCATCTACCTTTGGAAAGCATTTATGCTATTTTCTAATCCCTTTCTCTGAGAAGAACACTAAACAGTGCCAGCTACAACACCAAAGGGTAAGTCCCTTGTAGCCCTCATCATGCATATTATGTGCCCCTCACTCACCCAAGATCAATGGTTTACGCTCATCTGGATACTAAACCAAACATATGTTCCTTTTTTATAGTACGAATGAGAAATAAAGATGGCTTAATTTATTTACTTCCTCTCATTAGTAAAGAGCCTCTCCTTTATCACAGAGATTTAGAGTGAATCTGAAGCACACATCCTGAATAGGAATCAAGTTTCTCACTGAGGTGGACACAGAGCACATGTGCTGAGATCAACAGCAAACATACACATCTTCAACAGCATAGGGTGCCACCCCAGCCATGACTGCCAAAGGCCCCAAGACAGACCTATTGAACATGTTCTCCCCAGCTTGAACTACCAATGGTACATACGTGACTGTCTCATCAGGTAGAATGAAACAGTCATGTACACCTGGTGGCTGAAACTGGCAGAAATACAGCATGTTCAAATCAGAGCCCCATAGAAATTACAACCTCATTGTGAGCATGCTAAATGTGTCCCACTGGGGTATGCTCCACAGGTGTTGGGGACACTGAGATGAGACAAGATGCCTGCTATGACTTAAGCTGGGGAGTAAGATATGTAACTCATTGCAATGTGGCATTTAAACCATTAACATGGAAGTATGCTGCAGAAGAAAGACTGCCTACCTCTGCCTAGAAGGATCAAGGGGGCTGGAGAGGAAGCTACTCCTTTGCTAAGGACTCAGTTCCCACTTCCGTGCACATAGGACACAGCCTGGGAAACAGGCTCAGGTGTGTCTCCACCCTTTGGGCAATGGAGTAATGGTCAGTTTCATTGAGGGGCATTTACATCCAACACTGCCACTTCCAATCTCTGCCAGTGTTAAGCACATACTACAGAAGGAGAGTCAAGGCTAAGAAGACCATGTGCCAATGACTGAGTAAGACAAGAGATCATGAGGCCAGAAACCAAATGGAACCCATGATGAGGCCTTCTTTATGAATAAATGACCACAAAAGCTGTTTCTCTATCAAATAAATGTAAATGGGGACACAAGAAGAACATTGGAAGGAGGAAGATGGCAAGACCCACAATGCACACATAGGTCCTGTGCAGTGCCTTCCAGGTCTTCAGCAAGGCATGCCCAAGAAGCAGGGTAGGACCCTCCAAGGGAGCAAGAACTTGACACAGGGACCTCCTTTCAGACCTCACAATGGCATCTAGTGGCACAACACCAGCACAAACAGGAAGAGATCTACAACCTAGATAGCAGGGGGCTCAGAAGAACCCTCCTGTGTTACTAGGGGCTGCTAAAACAAATCCCACGTAAAGGGGTATCCCAAACTATAGATAGTATTTACTTCTCATAGCTTGTGGAGGCTGGAAAATACAAGACCATGATGCCAGCAGCTGGGATCTCCAGTGGAGGATGGCTTCTTAGACTGCAGACAGCACAGCTACCTTCAGCTCTGTCCTCACATGTCGGTAAGAAAAGAGCACTCTGGTTTCTCTCTCTCCTCCTGGGGCAGTAATCCTATGGTGGTGGGGGGGGTCTACTTGACCTTGTGTGAGCATGACCACCCACACAGGCCTACCTCCTTGCACTGGCATACTGAGCCTGAAGCTCCACATAGGGATTTGGGGAAGATATAAACATGTAGCTCAAAATAAATGATAAATTCTGATGGAAAACATACAACTTTACGAAGATGTTAGAGAATGACAAAAAACAGGCAGAATTTGGAGAACAGTCAACACATTGGCAAAAGAATAGCAGTAAGTTTACCATTTGTACAGGTTTTACCTAAGAATAGGCCTCATCTGGTATCACAAACAAATCAAGCAGAAAGTCAGAAATCTGAATTTGGGGCACCCGAGCAACTACAGACTCGCAGGGAATAACCCAGAAAAAAGAGCCCCAAATCTGGAACACAAACTTAGTCCAAGCTATACACCTGAACTATATACACACAGAGCAAAACATGTGATATGTAGTGAAAATAATCATTAGTACCAAACTGGCAGCTTTCAGCTCCTATGCTAGAAAAGAGTGTGCCAAATCCATGCCATACAGATTCATATTAACAAGCTCAAAAATGAAACAAAATATAACCAATTAAACCAAAAGCAAGCAGAAAAAAAAAATAGGAGTGAAAATCAATGAAATAAACAACAGAACAAAATCCACAAAGCTCGTTCTTTGAAAAGATCAGCAGAATTGGTAATTCTTAGCTAGACTGATTAAGACAAAAAGTAGAATAGAAATGATCAATAACTGGAATGAAAGGAGGGCTAACACTTAGGGTTATGAAAATGCTGGTTGTATAATTACTATGTCAATTAAAAATAATTAAATAGTGAAGGCCTTGAGATCTTAAGGAGGATACTAAGGCTGGAGTCATTGTGGACAGCTTAGAAGATGCCTTTTGCCAAAAGGCAGAAAGGGCTGTACATGAGGGAGGCTAGAATAAACACAGTAAGGTTCAGGTACCAGCACCCATTCCTCCTGCCAAACACAATTATCCTTCTTCTTACCAAAGAGCATATGATCCATATGAGGGCAATGGAAAACAAAGGCACCAGAAGTCAAATGGCTGGCATTTTGTCCTATCCAACAGGACAAGCTTGCAACGCAGCAGTCCTGTTTTTCAGACTCTAGAGTGACCTTGGTCTGCGCCTCTTCTGTCAGTTTCCTGTCTGTTCTGGTAAACCATGTCTTCCTGACATAGTTGCTTTTATTTACTCACCCAGAGCTCTTCCCATTATTCCCAACCAAAGAGTCCCAGTAGATACCAAGGCCTTGGATTGGTAAGTCAAGACAAATACCAGCACTGCAGTCAAGGAAAAGGAACAGTGGAACAGATCTCAAGGAGCAAAGATCACAGGAACACTGCATCTGCACTACAGGCCTGACTATTTTCTTCAGCTTGGAGATGAGCCCAAGACCTGAGACCTCTGCAGAGGTATGATCAGGCCATAAGGTCTTTTTCATTATAGGGTGTTCAGGGTCTCATAGTGATCTGCCTGTTTACAGCCTCCCAAGAGCTGGGGCTATAGGCATGCACCACCACACCCAGTCTCAATTGCCTTCTCAGCGTGCCCTGGGGACAGGACCAGCATGGTAGGCCCAGGGATCAAACTCCAGGCACCTGGGCCCACTCCCAGGTGCTTTAATCTGCTGAGCTATTTGGCCAGCCCTCTTTAAGGTCTTGAAGTAGTCAAGAAATAACAAAGATAGGCAGCAATAAGAATTCTATGAAGAAAACGTGACACAAAGCTTTGTGAATGGGGAGTGGGAAAGGGGTTGAAGGGATGTTACGGGAATGGGGAGGAAAAAAGAAGTTATATCATGTACAGATCCAATTTCTCTATGATGAATGTGATTGCTACATCTAAAATGCACCAATAAGGGGCTGAGGAAATAGCTCAGTAGAATAAGTGGTTGCCTGGCAAGCACAAGGGCCTGAGCTCAATCCCTGATCCTGAAAAAATAAAATAATCCCTGCCAGGTGTGGTGGCACACACTTATAATCCCAGAACTCTGGAGGCTGAAGCAGGAGGATCAGTGTGAGTTCAAGACCAGCCTGGGCTACAAAAGTGAGCTCAAGGCCACCCTGAACTGCATTGCGAGACCCTCTGTACCTGAAAGATAAAAATAAATAAACAAATAATAAAATCTAATTTAAAAAACAAAACAAAATAAAAATAAAATAAAAATAAAAAACAAAGAATTCTCAGGGGACAAGGGCCATCCCAGTGCCTCTGAAATGGAGAGCACCTTAGGCTTCTTTTCTTTCATGCTTCACCCTCCATCTCAGAAATCACACAAACTGACAGACACAGATCACACTATACAGCCCCACTGCTTAGTAGCTGCTGCTTGTTGCCTTCAGAGGGCAAGGTGCTATGCTTGGCCCAGCACAGTAGATGGGAGGCCCTGAGTTCACACACTGCCGTGCTAAGTGTTCAGGAAGTGTTGCCAATTTATCTAATTAACCCATCTCCTCTTTACTAGGGGCTGGAGGCAAAAGGTGTTCTCCCTCTTTAACAGTGAGAAAGAAAGGAGGCAACCAGCCGAATGAATGAGTGCCTTGTAGCAGAAAGGGAAGGGGGGAAGGCAGATGCCATTCCTTGTTCAGCATTCTACTCACCTCTTCCTGCTGTTCATTCCATCAGCATTTCTTAAGCAAGCATTCTGTGCCAGACCCTGAAGCATGAAACACATTCTCTGCTCTCAAGCTCACAGTTTAGCTAATGAGAATGGCAGATAAATAGCAAACTGTTCATTCACTCAGACAACAGTTCATCAGATAGGCAGGGTATAGAAAGAAGTTCAAACCCAGTGCAGGGCATTCGGTCTCAGGCAACTTATAGAACCTGGCTGAGTTCTGATTTTGCTGGTGAAACAGGATGGGCACCACTGTTGCTATGGTGATTCAATGTTCCAAGGATCACAGGTGCCTGGCAAAGAGCAGGTAGGTGGTCAACAATGGCCCCTTGCCTACCTCTATCCCTAGGCTCCAGGACAAAGCCTTAAACTGTCTTAACAGGGGCTGCGTTTCTATTGCTGCACCTTTGAACCGAGAGATACCAAGCACAGTGAGCAGTGCAGCAAGTCTTCAAGAGGTGAAGCTGTTACTGTTATCATTGGGATTAGTTGATTACTCCCTACATGCTGAGCAGTGGGCCACATGTAGTCATTCAGTGAAGATTTCTTGGCTCTACAACTTCCAAGTCACTGCTGTTGGTGCAAAGTTAGGAAAGAAAGGGCTTTGAGGGAAAAAAGAAAAAAAAAAAGATAAACCGTTATTCTATTAATTGATATTAACTGAGCCTGGAAAGTAAAGAAAGAATAAGCTTTTGTCCCAGTGAGGGAGTAGAGGATGAACAGTGCAGGGAGTAAGCCAGATTCTAAGTTTTAGGAAACAGTAGAGTATCCACAAGGGGAGGTCAATCGGCCCACTGCGTACACAGAACTTACAAGAGCTCTCAGCTTATGTCAGTGGATCACCAAATCAGGGTGAGGCAATACTTCCAGGGAACACACAGAAATAGAATGGAAAAGAGGCTGCTGATCTAAACCTGATGGATGCAGGCCTCATGGTGAAGAGGGTCCACAGAAAGCACTGAGGAATGAAGTGAACGAGGGAGACAACAAGAGAGTATCATCTTAGAAACCAAGTGTTATGGTTGTGTCTGGGTGTTCTCCCAAAGCCTTGTGTAGTCATGGGATGGGCTTCTAGAATCTGCCATCAATTCATCATCCAATGCTGGCAATATGGGTATAAGTGCTACACCTGCCCTGGGGAGGGTAGCCTATATACAACAGAAGGGAAGAACAGAAGGTTGCTGTGCTCTTCCCTTTTTGCTCTTGTTGCTTTTGCCCTCTGCCACTGCACTCCACCTTGGAGCCAGCTGAATAAGGACTGAAACCTCCACCAACTGTGAGTTGAATCAATCTCTCCTACCTTAATTCTGGGTGTCAGGTATTTTGTCTTAGCAATGAGAGGAAAGAAACTAAGACACCAAGATAAAAGGGTCTCAGGGACAAAATCCAAGGAAGCCCCACTCCTTACTCCCAAGCTATACCAGGTTGATATTTCTCAAACTGTTTTCCCTGGGACAGATGCTGGAGGCTGAGCAGCACAGTCCAAGGGGCAGTCAGACACACCCGACACACCTCAGTCAGACAAACCTGTGTGTCTGCTAGCAGGTGTGCTGGCTCCAGTCACACACTGTGTCTCCTGGCTTACTATAGCAGCCTAGACCATTTGTCCTCCCTCACCAGCTCCCTCTAGCTATCTCTGCTCTGGAACATCCAGAGCTACAGGGGAAAGAAGCTTCTTCAGACATGAAACTTATCACGTTACTTCCCTTCATAAAGCCTTCAGTAGTTTTGTATGTCCATATAGTAAAGTCCAAATCTGCTTGAAACAGCTTTCAAAATAGGGCCTAGATGTTCAGATTCTTGCTTGCCTCCCAGCCTCCTTCCCATCCCTCTGTCCTCTGACTGCTCTTGTGCTCATCTCCTGGCAACCTACTGCCTTGTCAGTTTTCCTCTCCCTGTAGCCCTCCCCACATCTTCTACCATTAACATCTACTTTTTCTGCAGGTCTTAGGCTTTGTTCCCTCTGAGAAACTTTCCCTGATCCCTCTAGCTTGGGTACTTTTACCATAGAGCCCAAAGACCTCTCAGATCCCTACCGGCTATAGTCACTGGCTAGTCCCTATCCTAGCTCTTCTGTAAATACTGCCATGTGGCAGATGAATGGACTGGAGGGGTTGCCATGGAAGGGACCCTACTAGGTTACAACTGTCAACACACTGGGTTAACAAGCATCTGTTTAGGGTTTTGAGTGTCTGTTTCTCATTTATAAGGTATTAGACCCTAGATAAGTAACTTCCCTCTAGGCCTTGGTTTTGTCCCATAAACTTAGGTTATAATGACACTTCTGTCACGTCACCCTTATGTAGATACAGTTGCAGAACACACATAACAGAGCCTAATATAACCATGGGTAAAAACAACAGAAGGCAATAATTATCAGTGTCTTCTCACACATGTAACACAAAAGAGAATATCCCAGTAGTTAGCCTTCCTCATGAGGATGCCCCTTTCTCTTTGCTATTTACTAAGTATTTGTTATTTGCCAAATACTATGCTGGAAGCTTTATTCTGGGTCCTTGCTGTCCAAATATTCATTTCCCATGGGCCTGAATTTACAAGACTGCAAAAGTCAAGCCATCACTCCAAAAAAATGCATTACCAGTGACCTCACAACTTATAAACTTGTTTTCAATTCAGCATTAACTTGTGGGGGTTTTCAGATTAGCTCAACAGTTTAATCATTTAAGCTGGCAATCCCAGTCAGGCACAGGGGTCAGCAGTTCAATCCCCAGAACCACCCTTAAAGCAGCCTGAGCCAGGCAAAATAAACAAACAAACAAACAAATAAATAAATAACCTTCTCAACCTTTTGGGGCCTGTGGCTTAGCACAGTTGTTTAAGCACCTGCTTAGGCAAAGGTAGTCAGGTGCAGGGGACCTGGGTTCGATTCACAGTTCCATAAGCCTTAATGTATCTAACCTTAAGGCAGCCTAAGCAAGAAAAAAAAAAATCCTTCTCAACATGTCCACTTGTTTGAGAGCTCAAAGCCCTCTCCTAGCATAATCCTAGCATTAGTGTTCACCTTGACTCAATCAAATAAAAACTTTGCTGGCTACTTCATTTGACCCCAGGAGCTTTTGTATAGGCTGTTTCTTTATTGTTAGTAGTGGGGCTAATGATAGCTGGGAACTGTGAAAGGTGATAGCCCATGGGATAATATACTGTTGCAAAAATACATAAGCGAATCCTCCAGAATGGAGAAGATGATTGCACATGGAAGCACCAGACTGCCATGAGGAAATAAACAGCAAAGGAAACAAAAGACTTGTGTTGCCTGAGAAATACTAACACAAAGGTTGCCAGACCAAATTAAAAAGAAAATGGCTGAATTATATGCTATTTACTATAGGCAAACCTGTAACTGTAACATACAAAAGTTGAAAGTAGAAGTAGGGAAAAAGACACATCGAATAATAAAAATAAGTTAAAGGAGTGAGATTAATATTAAACAAAGCAGACTTTAAGGAAATAAGTTTACACATAAGTTTATACATTTCCTTAAAAGTATCACTTTCACACAAATAAAAGTTATAGATAGATCTGTATATAGATCCTCTGCATTTCTTTATCAATTTTAGAATCAACTTGTCAGATTAAGATCTATAAATCAGTTTGCAGAGAGTTGAAATCTTAACATTCTGGAGTCTTCTAGTCCCTAGCTATATATATATATATATGTGTGTGTGTGTGTGTGTGTGTGTGTGTGAGGGACTAGGTAATAATATATTTATTTTAAAGTGTAATGTAAAATCTGACTGAGTTAAGGGGGAAAAAAAAGCCTCAATATAACCTAAAAGAAATCAGTGAGCATTCCCAGAAGATCTGAGCAGTCAAATATCCAACTTGACCTAATGGCATATGGACTCCTACAATCAACAACTGCAATATGCTTCTTCCCAGCACAATGAAATGCTCTGCAGCATACACCACAGGCTGTAAAACATGTCTGAATAAATGTCATGAACTGACATAATATGAAGCATGTTCTAGGACCACAGGGAGTTAAGTTAGATATCAACAACACAAAGATAACCAGAGCACTGGCCCCACCCACAGGGCACACTGAGAAGGCAACTTAGACTGTGCTTGGTGGTGCACCTACAATCCCAGCACTTGGGAGGCTGAAAACAGGAGAATCACTAGAAGTCCAATTTGTGTAATAAGACACTGTAGAGCTCATAGACCCTGTTCTAAATACATTTATAAATAAATAAATAAGAATAAAGTTCAAAATTATTTGCCATCAAAAACTAAAATAAATAAATAAATAAACACTTAAACTTTTACTTCAAAAAGCTAAAAAAAAACAGCAAACAGTAAGTCTATGAAGAGTTAAGAAAAAAGTTAAGGCAATAATAATACTAAAGAACAAAAGTCAAAAAAAAAAAAAAAAGAACAAAAGTCAAGAAAACAAAATAAATATACAACTAGATTATCAAGAAACTCAGATTTTACTTTTAAAAAATTTGATTAAAACACTCAGAAATTTAAGAATAGGAATCTGACAAAGTATTTGTAAAAACCTATGGCTAATACAATATTTTTTTTTTTAATTTTTGAGACAGGGTCTCATTGTGCAGTTCAGGCTGGCTTTGAGCTCACTTTTGTAGCCCAGGCTGGTCTCGAACTCATAACGATCCTCCTGCCTCAGCCTCCCAAGTGCTGGGATTACAGGCATGAGCCACCACACCCGGCTTGGCTAATATAATATTTAATGGTGAAACATTGGATATCTTCCCTAAGTTCACAATTAAGAATATCCACTACAATAACTTTTGTTCAAAATTTTACTGGATGTCTTGCCAATGCAACAAAGTAAAAAATAAATAAATAAATAAATAACTGAAAATCCCAAATTTTGAACTAGAAGGAATAAGTAAAACTGCTATGACTTTCAGAGGACATAACTGATGATACAGGAAAATCTATCAACTATGGCACAATATGTAAGGCAATGAATCAATTTATCAAGCTTGCAGGGCACAAAGACAATACATAAAATTAATTCTTCTATACACCAGCAATAAACAAAGTTAAAAACAAGACAATGTAATTAAAAACAAAGCATTTTTTTTGCAATAATTGGGAACAAAGCATTTTCAACAAAAAAAAAATTTTTTTTTAAAAAGAACTAAACATATACCTAACAAAAATACTTAGATTAGTGGAGCAAAGTATATGAAACATTACTGGAAAGGCCTAAGCAAAGAGATACATATGTATGTCTAAGGGACTAGAAGACTCAAAAATGTTAAGATTCAACTCTCTCCAAACTGATCTGTAGATCTTAATCTGACAAGCTGATTCTAAAATTGATAGAGAAATGCAGAGGATCTAAGAAAAGCAAGATAATCTTAAAAAACAAATTTGGAGAACCCATGAGATCATCAGACCTAGCATAAAGAATATGCTAGGGGTCCGGCAGGATGGCTCAGTGGTCTAAAGCACCTGCTTAGGAAAGCTTAGGTGGCTGCAGGGACTGTGGTTCGATCCCCAGCACCATATGCTGTGCCAGCCCTGCCCTCAGGCCAGGGTGAGCTGGCCATAAAAATAAGTAAATAAACAAACAAACAAAAGTTCTGAAACAAGAAAAAAAAAAAAGAAGAAGAATATGCCAGAATAAAGACAATCACTGGCAGAAACAAAGAAACATGGACCAGTTTAACTGCATACAATTCAAAAGCAGCACCCGCAGAGACAGATGAATAATAGCACAAACCCACCTGCAATCCAGCGAGGAGAGAATGAATTCTTAACGAATGTGTGTGTCTACCTGATGCCTTATAGCACACACAGCAAATGAGAGACCTAAGTGCCAATGACTTTTAAAAGCTGACCTATAAATTCAAATGATGTCTATCAAAATTTCAAACTCACTATAATTTCTATCTTGAAAAAGAGAGACAATAATAGGAGCTGAGGAGGATCTGGAGAAATGAGAATCTTCACACCTTACCAGTGGGATGTAAAATGATACAGTAGCTTTGGAAAATAGGCTCCCAGTTTCTCAAATAATGAAACTTAAGGGGAAGTATACAGCAGACACTGAATAATTATAAAAGTTTTTAAAATATACAGGGGAAACTATAAAGTCCAGAATTTGTTTATTAGTGTTCTAATAAGCATTATTTATAAAAACCAAACAGCTTGAAAATGACTCAAGGGCCAGCCAAATAGATCAGAGGATTAAAGTGCCTGCAAGCAGGTTCAGGGACCAGGGGTTTGATCCCTGGGTCTGCCATGCTGGCCCTGCCCCCAGAATGCACTGGGAAGCCAATTGAGATTGGGCGTGGTGACGCATGCCTGTAATCCCAGCTCTTGGGAAATGAGACCCTCTAATATATATTAGAAAGCACTATAGGTTCCCCTGTACCACAGCTAGCAGGGATGGGCAATTTCTGCTTATAAGCACAAGGTATACAGAATGGAGTAAAAATGTTCCAGAATTAGGTAATAGTGAGTAGAACTGAGTCTTCACCAAAATACTTAAAATTAAAGCCCAATAGTGAAAGGTTACTGGAACTCCCATGCATTACTTGAAAGATAATATTATATGTCAACTGATACAACCATTTCAGTAACCTGTTGAGAAGTAGCTACTAAAGCTAAACATACATGCACTCAGATTCAGAAACTGTACTTCAGGAAAAACACTCAACAAAAACACTTAAACTCATCAAAACTCATATATAAAAATATTTATAGCAATGTTATAAGAGCTTTAAACTGGGAACAACCTAAACATCCATCATGTAGAATGAATAAATTATATTTACATAATGAAATATTATACAGCAACAGAAAAGCACATGTTCCCACTTATGAATGAATCTCATAGTCATAATGTAGAGCCAGAAAAACCAGAAAGAAAAGAATTTCATGCTATATACTTCCATGTGAAATACAAGAACAGCCAAACCAATTCATGGTGATAGAGGTCAAAACAGTGATTATCTTTGGGGAGTACTGAACCCATGTAGTGGTCACATCTATGTAAAAATATATGTAGCTACTGACTTGGGATTTCTATACTTACTGTTATACTTTAATCAAATACATATTTAAGAAATACTTTAACCAACCACCATACTAAGGTCAAAGTCATAAGATATAGCTCTCTGAGTACAGGTGCTGCTAGCAGGGGGAGATCAATTCTCTGCAGGATGGATGATGTAGGGGAACTGCACAGCTATGGCCTGCAGAGGCATCACTGTGGCCAGATAGCTCCTCAAATTATACCCATTACTCCAAGAACACACAGATAGCAAGCAGCAGCACTGGGGTCAGAATCTGGTCGGTCTCCATGGTTCTTTATATGAACGAATATGGGTTCTTGTGATGAAACAAAGCAAGGAGATATCAAGCAAGACTCCCAGGCTCCTCTGTTAACCCTCAAACTTCCTTATCAGCAACTTCCTTATTTGTAAGGGAGCAAAGCCCAGTAAGGTCCCATAAACTCGTAACTATCATAGCTAGAATTCCAACCTTGGAATGCTGCCCCTTATGCCAAACAATCTAGGATTTGTAGGTTAGGTCTCCCCACTGCACAACACCAAAAGCAAAAGCTCAGCCCTGCACCTGGACCTCCAATTAGGCCAAGCATATCCTATGCCAGGTGTACCCAGCTAGAATCTCACTTAACCAAAAGGAGAGCAGTGTTCTGGGCTACTAAAGGCTTGGCCAGCTGGTTTCTGTGTCTTTGTGGGGGTCACTGACTGACACAAGCTTGGGCTAACACTGAGGGACAAGCACAGGCAAAGCTTCACACTGCTGTAAGCATAGTTTCTTCATGAGACCCCTGGGGGCAAATGTGTCTTTTTTGTTGCCAGGAATCTTCAAACCTTGCCAGCTTCCACCAAAGTGAGAGTTGCCTTCACACAACATCCAGAAAGCTGGCTGGGCAGGCTCATTGACATTAATGGGAGGAAGGAAGGAAGGTTAGGCTGTCCAGGAATACATCCAGGCCTCACACCTTTCTAGGACTGATGGGCTCCCTCCTAGGTAGCTGTCAGAGTCCAGGCCTACTGTGCCTGCACCTGGGCTGACTGTATTCTATTGAAGTAAGATGTACAGAGGGGGCCGGCCAAATAATTCAGCAGATAAAAGTACCTGCAAGCAGGTGCAGAGGCCAGGGGTTTGATCCCCGGGCCTGCCATGCTGGCCCTGCCTCCAGGGTGCACTGAAATGGCAATTGAGACTGAGCGTGGTGACACACCCCTGTAATCTCAGCTCTTGGGAGGCTGTAAACAGGTGTATTACTAAGAGTTCAATTTAGTAGCAAGACCCTAAACACCTTCTAGATCCTTCCCTAAAATACAAAAAAAAAAAAAAAGAAAGAAAAAAGATATACAGAGGGACAGAGACAGACAGACAGAGTGACCAAGACAGACTGACTGACCAAGACAGACACACAGTGAAAAGGGGGGACACAAGAAAAGAGCAGAGCAGGCGGAGGGCGGGGGTCCGGGGTCTCAGTCGGCCCTGGCGGGGGGGGCCGCGCACCCCCCCCCAGGGGCGGTCGGGTGCCTTCGGGGTGTCCGTCGCACGCGGCGCTGCGCCTTGGTGAAGCTCGCTGCGCAGCCTGACCCAGGTTGGGTCGTGCGGCGCCGCGCCCCTACCGGGCCGCCGTGGGGCGGGGCACTGAGGCCCGGCCCGATTGGCCTCCGCTGCCCTGCGCGGTCCGGGCGCCTAGGGAAGCGTGGGGACCCCGGGCCAGAGCTGCTCCCGCGCGGCGCTCTGCACGGAAGCGGTCGTCATAGCCGTCCCCGGCAGTCTCCAGAAGGCGTCTCGGCTTATGTTGGGTTTTATGTTCGGTCTTCATAGTCCTGTTTTCCATGACTGATTTTGACGACAACATATACAAAATATATATAAAGATGATTACTAATATAGTAATATTGAGCTTGATCATTTGCATTTCCTTAGCTTTCTGGATTATGTCAATGACTGCTAGCACGTACTACGGTAACATACGGCCTGTTTCTCCTTGGCGTTGGCTGTTTTCTGTTGTTGTTCCTGTTTTGATTGCCTACAATGGCTTTAAGAAGAAAAGTCTAGATCACAGTGGAGCATTAGGAGGACTAGTGGTTGGATTTATCCTAACCATTGCAAATTTCAGCTTTTTTACCTCTTTGCTGATGTTTTTTCTTCTTCAAAACTCACTAAATGGAAGGGACAAGCAAAGAAGCGTATAGATTCAGAATACAAAGAAGCTGCCCTGGCCTGCTCTGCTGGAGACACCTGGGCTTCAGAAGTTGGCCCAGTTCTAAGTAAATGGCAGCCACGACTGATTACCACCTGGGAGAGGGTTCCAGTTGGGACCAATGGAGGAGTTACAATGGTGGGACTTGCTTCCAGTCTCCTGGGTGGAACCTTCGTGGGCATTACGTACTTCCTCACACAGTTGGCGTTTGTGAATGATTTAGACATTTCTGCGCCTCAGTGGCCAATTATCGTATTTGGTGGTCTAGCTGGATTACTAGGATCGATTGTGTACTCATATTTAGGGGCAACAATGCAATTTTCTGGCTTGGATGAAAACACTGGCATGGTGGTCAACAATCCAACCAGTACAGCAAAGTACATATCAGGAAAACCTATTCTTGATAACAATGCGGTGAATCTGTTTTCTTCTATTCTTATTGCCCTCCTCCTGCCAACAGTTGCTTGTGGGTTTTGGCCCAGAGAGTGAAC